>OZ023324.1:24526210-24572647 GCA_964007375.1 Ophion obscuratus
TAGCCGTGTGTGTATCGCGCGGGAGGACGATATAGACGCTTATGGAGCAACGACAGGACCAGATCCGCACGACGATCTTCTTTACCCCTTGTGTATATTTTTCGCGCGATACACTGACAGAAAAATTCTATTGATATGATCTAATCGCGGCTATTGATTTTTGTTTATTTGAATTAACCAGATTTTTCGTAGAATTAAATTTTTCCTATTGCATTCCATAATTGATATTATGTACTTAAATATATTTATTTATTCAAATCAAAATATATTCAATATCGTCCAATAACGAAATATTTTGTTTAATCCTAATAAATCTGTGATTCGGTTTCATTTGTTGAAAAAATAATTTAGTTGAATCCACTGAATGGATCCATTTGATTTTTTTTTAAATTCAAATTGAATAGAGTTTTCGTAGAGTCAACCATTTTTCTATTTGATTGAATGGTCTGTATTTATTGCAATACACATATCAAAGAGGTCTGGGGGTAGAGAGGAATTATATATATATATATATATATATATATATATATATATATATATATAGATTCTGTTAGAAAAATATATAGCATGTTATTCGACAAAACACTCTAATTATCGTAATGATATTAACTACTTGATGTAGATTATGTGATACAGCGAATAATTATAGGAATTAATGTGGTCTCTTAGCCATATCTGCGACTAACATTAAACAAGCACTTGGTAGCATAGGGGCAGCCTGCGTAGGTATGGGTAGGTAGGTTCTAGGTTCGTTTCCCATATAGGTGAAATATTTTCTTCGATAGAGATCATCTCAAAAGGCCAGGGAATGACGAATTACGACACAAAATCATTGTCGTAAAACTCTCAATTAAGTATTTTATTTTATTTTGGATTTATGAAATATTTTATGTATAAAGTACACTTAGATTTACAGTGTACATTGTAAGCAAATGGAGATTTAGTTGAATCGAATATTTATTTATTCATTTTGAATATATGCAATATTTAAAACGAATAGCTGAAACAAATAAAAAAATATCTTTTACACAAATGAGATCGTGGTAAGCCGTGAGCCAAGGAAAAAACCTATTTCATTTAAATAGATCCAATTTAAATTAAATATTTTTTTTAGCAGTGTACAAGGGTAGTTTTCGAGAAAAAAGCCAACCCTAGCAACAGTTCACTCCACTGCCCAGCAAACTATGCCCGTTTTTACAAGCTTTTATTTAACTAGCTTCGTTAGCATGTCTGTATTTCCAGTTTAAAATTTGTAATCCATTTTTCAAGCACTTGCTGGCATCCGATTGAGCCGAAATTCGGCATACCTATGTAACTTCGGTGACAATGCAATAATATAGTACCATGGAGCTGGTCTGACGATGGAGGTGGGAGGTGGACAATGCAACTCCTTAATGGAATATTCTGGGACAGTCGAGTTTGTGCTCATTTGTTTTGTTATCACGAGCACTTTTCATTACACATGATAACGAGACACTGGTAATGGTGGTGGGACGTGGGAAGTGAAATTTCCTAATGGCAAATGGTAGGACAATCAAGTTTGGGCTCATTAACTTTGTTGACTCAATCACTGTTTATAAAGTTTCTCGCGAAACCTTTATAAGCTGAAGTAACACAACATTTCTTAAATTTTTTAAGTGTTTTTTGAAGCGCTGTATCTACGTGAAAAATGGTCGTATCGAGATGAAAAAAAAAAAACGTTTTGAAACTTCAAGTTTCTACTTTCGAGATCTTTTAGCAACAAATTATTGTGAGCTACAGTTTCTTTTTTCAAAACTGATCTTCTTTTAAATAAAAACGGCAATTGACAGTTTTTTCAAAATTAATCTTTTTTTTGGTAATTTTTTTAGGTTAAAAAATAAAAATTAATCAAAAGGTTTTGTAAACTTTAACATTTTCTTCAATTTTTTATATTGCCTAACATTGAAAAAAACTGTTCTTTGTAACCCTAATAACCGTTGCAGATAATATCGAGAATTCATTGCATAAATGTTCTCAGATCGACTAGTGAATACCGCTTGGGGGTATCAACTTTTAATTAATGCAATTAAAGATAAGTGAAATAATTTTTTTTTTAAAGAGTTGGGCCTTAAATGTTTTACAAATAATTCTTTTTAAATATACATATTTTTAATTTTTTTTTCCTAAATTCAACAAGCAACTAGTGCAAAGCTGTGAAATAAAGTCGAAGAAAATTGGTCTTTTCATTTCGATAATGATTAAACAATGTTTAGAAAAAATACACTTTAGGAAAAACGGTTCGACGGATCCATTTGAAAATTTACAGGTCTATTGGACGTACACTAAGCTGAAAAAAGCCTAGCAACATTAGTCTCTCCATCAATATTTGTAAAGTAGTGGTGAAAAACTATGAAGTCCCTTTTTGTACTTTTTTAAAATTAATGTTAAGGGTGAAAATAGTTTTTTTTTTTTCTAAAAAAATCAACGTAATGGTCTTGTAGGAAATTTATTCAAGTTTTCAATGCTGCCCTTTAATTCCCTGTGCGATCATTGGTTGCTGAGATATCGATGATCAAAGAAAAAAGGATCTTTTTTCATTCAAAGTCGGATATCTCAACAGAAAGCTTGCCGTAGAGAGACCAAAAAAAAACCAAATTGAAGCGGAATAAATAAGGTATCTGGCCTATAAATTGATTGAACTGCAAAAAAAAATCCCAGGCCCGTGAAGTCTTGAGCAAAAAAAACAAAAAAATTTGGAACAATTCCCGCTATTTCTCATGATTGCGCGATAATCGTAGCTCACAACATTTTTTCACAAAAATATTTTGAAACTAGAAACTTGAGGCTTCAAAACGCTTTTTTTTCATCTCGATACGACCATTTTCCATTTACATAAAGTGCTTCAAAAAACACTTTAAAAATTGAAGAAATATTCTCTTCCCTTAGTTTTTTGGAGTACAGTACTAAAAAGTATAAAATAAATTAAACGACGAACATTTTTTAAAGACAAAATTTTATTTAAAATTGAAAATCAAAAGAGTATAAATAAAAAAAAGTCCCTTCTTGGGTCCCTCATCATAGGTGCAAGTACTAAGAAGGTACACAAACGTAGATATTTAAAAAATACGAAATATAAAATTTAAAAGCTCGAGACGTTAAACGTCACAAGTAGGAATACTACTTCAAAATTTCTGAAAAAAAGCCTCAAGCTACTAAAATTTAAATTTAATATTTTGAAAATATCTACGTTCATGTACCTTAAGTACTTGCACCTATGATGAGTGACCATGGAAGGGACTTTTTGGTAGTTATACCGTTTTGATTCACAATTCTACCGAACGTTATTTTTTACTTTTTGGTACAGTGTCCTTTAAGGGGTGAGATGCAGTCAGAATTTTCAAAAAATTCATTTTTTTCAGTTTCTTGAAGTATGATGTTTGGAAAATATTCCCTAAAAATGTCAAGTTAATCCGATGAATAGTTTCCGCGATATCCCACAATTAGTGAAGGGGCGTCAGGTCCCCGTGGCAGGTAGCGGCTGAGAAACGCACAAACGATAATACCCGGGAAGGCAGAATGCTTCAAAGACAACAACAAATTGATATTTTGGAAGCTTCCACTTCGGCAGAAGCCTTATTCTATGGGCCAGGAATTGATGATTCGATGGAAGTAATTTTTTAATTAGTATTTCTATACATAAATCAAGTGTAAAATTGGAAAATTCTTGGAGAAATTTTCAAAAATGTATTACTCAAAAACTATGAACTCTAGCAAAAAATTGTATAAAGAATACTTTCGTTTTAAAATTGCCCAAAATGTTTTTTAAATAATTATTCATCCCGAAAAACTTTAATTTTTGAAAAAATTGTTTTAACATTTAGCCATAAACAATTGAATGCTCGACTTTTCGGCAAAAAAGTGATATTCGGTGATATTCAGATTCAGCGGATTAAAATACATAAAAAAAAGTTTAGCTTCATCCATCGAGGTCAAAATTTTACGAACATACAATACCGTATCCACATCGAAAAACTTTAAACGCGTTTTTTTCGAAACTATGTTTTTCAAGTCGGTGACCACTATAATTAAAAAACTACTCGATGGATTTTGATAAAATTTGATGTGCTTATTGATAGCATTAAAAACTAGTCCTTAATGGAAGGATTTTCATTTGTGTTGAAAATTTATATTTTTTTAAAACAATAAACGAGCTATTTTGTTGTCGAAAATCGAAGGTTATCTGTCGGAAGCCGCCATTTTGTTAATTTTTGAAAAAAAAGCTTCGATTAAGGACTGGATTTATCAATAAACTAATGATTTTTTTTGGTTTCTTTTATTTTAGATAATCCAGTAAAATTTTATGATGGTAACCGCAAAGCCCTACATAGAAGGAGATCCAAGATGGCGATATTTTTATAAATAATCAATATTTTTCTTTGAAAATTTCTACAAGTCAAGTCGAAATATAACATAAAAGTCTGTGTAACCACTTTTGTAAAACAAACTTAATTACTATAAAAAAAAAAAATGTATTGAAGATGCTCGTTTTATCACTCCTCCGACTACATCTCACCCCTTAAATAAAAGGTTGTTTTTTTTTTTAAGTTTATTTTTTATTCCCCGACTCTTCTGCACTTGTGTCTCTGAAAGAAAGCGACAATTTACTCTACATTAAAATCTTTGCGTCTGTCTTTTTTTCCATCGCCAACAACCGTCTCGCGGGGATATTACGATATCTGTGGCCCCAAGTTTTGGCCATGCAGTCTTTATATTTGGCTCAAAATAAGACTTTTTTCAAGAATACAAAAAATCGCAATTCGGCTTTTAAGGGGGTGAAACAGAGGTTTTAAATTTTTAATGAGGCGGAGTATTTTTTGGGTAGATTTTTTTAGAATTCGGCGTAAACATTCTAGAAAACAAGTAATTTTCAAAGAGTTAGGTAGTTCATTGAAACACGATTTGTAACGGGATAAACGGGAGCTTGGAACGTTGTTAAACATTATATTTTTTCGTCAAATCCTCTGAAATTCAGCTTCCCAAAAGGGTGATTGCATCATTGTTCTTTGTCAATAATACAACAAAAGTAGGTTGTATTATTTTGGTTGGGTGGGCATCGTAATCGTGCCCACCCAACGATTCCACACACACACACATCGAAGGTGCTCCAGTCCCATCCAACGATTCCACACACACATCGAAGGTGCTCCAAACCCACCCAACGATTCCACACACACATCGAAGGTGCTCCAGACCCACCCAACGATTCCACACACACATCGAAGGTGCTCCAGACCCACCCAACGATTCCACACACACATCGAAGGTGCGCCAGACCCACCCAACGATTCCACACACACATCGAAGGTGCTCCAAACCCACCCAACGATTCCACACACACATCGAAGGTGCTCCAGGCCCACCCAACGATTCCACACACACATCGAAGGTGCTACAGACCCACCCAACGATTCCACACACACACATCGAAGGTGCTCCAGACCCACCCAACGATTCCACACACACATCGAAGGTGCTCCAAACCCACCCAACGATTCCACACACACATCGAAGGTGCTCCAGGCCCACCCAACGATTCCACACACACATCGAAGGTGCTCCAGACCCACCTAACGATTCCACACACACATCGAAGGTGCTCCAGACCCACCCAACGATTCCACACACACATCGAAGGTGCTCCAGACCCACCCAACGATTCCACACACACATCGAAGGTGCTCCAGACCCACCCAACGATTCCACACACACATCGAAGGTGCTCCAGACCCACCCAACGATTCCACACACACAAAAGTCGCATTTTCTATCGAATATGGCCGCTGCATGGTCAAAATTGGGAACCACAAACATAATAATGCTTCGACTTTCAACCCCCTGTTTCACCCCCTTAAAAGCCGAATTTCGATTTTTTGTATTCTTGAAAAAAGTCTTATTTTGGGCCAAATATGAAGACTGCATGACCAAAACTTCGGGCCACAGATATCGTAATACTGCCCGTCTCGCCTATCGGATAATTGGACGTTGATGAGGAAAGAAAAAAAAATGAAAAACCGCGGGCGCTTTTCTTGTGGATTTTTTTTTTTTTTCACTATTTTATTTCACCCACCGTGAGGTGTTCATTATCAGCAACGCGAACTAGAAAGGTACAGAATAGGACGCCGTTTTCAACGTCTTGTATGATAAATCGTGGAAAAAACTTACGGACCAAGAATTTCCAACTTTGAAGCTGCCTCAAAGTTAAGACGGCGAGGGGCGGCGGAGGGGGAGGGGCAGAAGCCTCGGGGAAAAACAGTGGGAGGATTCTGAAATTGATCAGCGTTGAATAAGCAGCAGCGAGAGAACGAAGGGAGAACAGCCTCTGCATATCTTTGTCCATTGAGATTGACTGGCACGGAAGCAGCCGGCGTCAACCCCTGTGCCCCTCTATCTCTCTCCCGCCCGTTTTTTTTTCCATTTTCATCCGAGCGAATGACAAGCAACCACAACAAAACGTGTCTCCTCGGGGCTGATTAATTAAGAATGACAAAACGGACCGATGCGTACGTAATAATAATCAGGAGGAGCATGACGATGATAATGGAATAATCAGGAAAGCGGGGAGGTAGAGAGATGAACAACAAATTGCCTGACATTCCATTTCCTATGTTCCTCTTTTGCGTAAAAGATTTTTTCATCTGGCAGCTACGCTGCTCGCGGCTGTCCGCTATATAACCACACGGAAATAATATATATGTAAAAATATATTTTTCGATATATTACCAATGGATGTAAAATATATTTTAGATACATATTATCCATCTTTAGATATATGCAATATATACGGGAAATGCATTAAAAATATATTCGCGACATCAAAGTTTTCGACCAAAATAGATCTTCAGAATGTATATAAAATATATATATGTTGGATAGGCGGTTACGTATATTCAAACTATATTGAAAATATACTACAAATGTATTTTAACTGTATTCGACTTATAATTGAAATATCCTTTAAATGTATTTAAACTACATCTAAAATATACACGATATATGTTCATAGTCCGTTTAAGGGGTTAACCCCACTTGCGATTTTGAAAAAATCGATTTTTTTATTGCATTTTTATGAAGTATAAGTATCTGAAAATATGTCCTGAAAATTTCAAGTCGATCCGAACAAAATTGACTGAGATATGAGCGTTGAAAGAGAAGAATCCGTTGTGTAAACGACCGGCTAATTGAAACTTTAAACGCGTTTTTCTCAAAATGGCATTTCTGAAGTCGGTGACCAAGATTACTCGAACACTAATGAACCGATCTTCTTGAAATTTTGCAGGCTTATTAAATACATAAAAATGTAGTCTTTGATCGTTCGATTTTTTTTTTTCGAAAAAAATGGCCGTTTTATAGCCAAAAAACGGCCGTTTTTTTTCGTTAAAATCGAACCATTAACTTTGACCGTCCGCCATTTTGTGAAAAATGAATATTTTTTAAAATCCTTCGATCAAAGACTAGCTTATACTTATATTTGACTAAATCCATCCGCATTTTTTTTCTTCAGATGATCCACTTCGCCGCAATGTTGGTCACCGCAAACCGTGTATATAAAAACATTATTTTATTGACGGCCATTTGCCACTAAACAATGTAATATTTTTCAATAAAAAAATTACTGAAAGTTCTTCAAGATGTGTTCTGTAAGATGGTATATTGACCGATTAAAAAAGTTTTGTAGTTTCCTTTTAAAAAATTCATGAAAAAGGCCTTTTTTGCGCTACAAGTGCCTAACGCCTTAAAATATACTTGAAATATGTTCATACTACATTTCAAATATTATTGAAATATATTCAACGTGTATTTAAGATATACTTGAAATATATATATATTTTTTATTGTATCTGCTACGGCGAACGCTGCGCCAGTTTTAGCTTCCATGTACAGGGATTTTCCCCCTTTTTACATTTCCCACCATTTTCTCCAATCCACATCCCTAATCGATCCCCACCTTGCGGCCGCAGCCGACTGCCCCCTCTGTATCGCATTCACCGTGACTTTTTTTTTGTCATGGGTATAGGGAAACTGCGGAAAACCTATACCAATACAGCCGGTCACGAGTTAGCTTCCCAGCCTCGGAGCTAGTCGCGTTTCGTCGAGAAATAGCTCACAGGCTACAGCCATACACATCTGACACACACACGTACCGGTCCGTGTGCGCGACATCTGTGTAGAACTGGAGCTACGTCACGCCTGTGTTTTTATTTCTCGACGAAACTACAAGACGGTGATTCGAACCCGCGACCTCCCGATGTGTTGATTTCAGGGGCAAGCACGCTAACCACTAGACCAACACATCGGTTTACTTGAAATATATTTAAACTATACTTGAAATATTCTTAAAAATTTTGTTATGAAGTTATTTACATCATTGCACCCTTTTACGATATTTTTCCTTATCATTAATTACGATTATGGTGTTTGCGGTTCAAATATATCAATGGTTCAAATTTAAATTATATCAGACGCTTACACGCCGTAAGGTAGTTTCGAACCCGGGACCCCTGAGCGATGAGCTGGGACGTTCCCCCCTGAGCTAGTTATACTTGTTAAATTAACTTTCGTATCGTCTGCATATCGTACAATACACAATGTTAGTTTATTGAGAAATGTGTGGATTTACAAGAGTAACTAACATTATCGGGTCCATTACTTAATTGCGTTCGCATAGAGAGCGATAATCGAATAGAATTACATAACCTTCAATTTTTTTGTCCGATCATTTATTCCGGCTAGTGCGGCTAGGTCTTCGCGAGATACGGACTTGACGATGTTTTTCATTTGCAACGTCATCTGTTACTCAAGTTGCTTATACCAACCATATTTAAAATATATAAAACATACATCAGTTTGTATCTTTGATATATTTAAGATGCATCTTAAATGGATTTATATTTATATATCGTATAGGTTTTACTCTTGCCGAAAAATATAATTGGCATATCCAACTTTTCGAAACAATTATATTTAATACATGCTTTATATATTTTTCGATATATTTTTTATATATTTAATTTTCATGTGAGTACGAGCAAAGATTTCCGATGAATAATACAGGATATGGTCGAAAGTTTTTTTCCAAGCTGTACATGCGGAAAGTATTTACGAGCCGGTTCGTTCCAACGTATATTCCCGTGACTCTGCCCCTCCCGATAATCCTTACGACATAAGAAACATTTATATTAGGTGTAGTAAAAATTAATTCATTATATTTGCAATAGATGGCGTTAGGGAATCTGTATCTCGCGTTGCATAAGTGCGATCGGCGTACGCGAGATGGCGTTAGTAGGATAAGATTGTGGCCATCGTACGCCACTCCAACGGACACGAGACTGTCACGCCTCTACTGGCTATCACACCAAAACATATTCTTGTCCAATTCCATTGTAACCTCTAATTCCTAGTCAGCTTGTCAGTTAAGTTAGTCAGTTAAGGTTAGTCAGCGAACGCTATAGCTGTAGGCGACAAACGACTCGTCACACTCTTTCTCTTACACGAGACTAGGTCCAAGCAACATCGGCTGTTCATTAGTTCGTCCAAGCACACGTGCAACCCTAGTAGCTATTAGAGTTTTTAACCAACGTTGCTCTCATTTAACCAAATAAATATTCTATCCAAAATATCCACTTTATCTTGAAAATTATTTACATAGACTACAAAATCTATAAGATTTCGTACTGAAATAAACATCACGGACAGTTTTGCGGTGCTCGACTCGATATTGTTTGAGCGCGCGTCAAAGATGGCCACCGGCAAAGTGAAAATACGCCATATTTTACGGTTTTTCTTCGATAAAGGCGAAAACGCAAGCCAGGCGGCTGAAAATGTGAACAGTGTTTATGGTCCTGATACTGTAACAGCCAATCACGCGCAATTTCGGTCTCGTCGATACCGTTCCGGTAATTTTGATGACAACGATGCACCACGCTCTGGAAGGCCAATTGTCGAAAATGTCGATGAAATAATGGAAATCGTCGAGTCCAAGCATCATGTAAGCACCGTTTCGATTGCCCAGGAGCTAAACATTGCACAAAAACCGTTTGGAACCACTTGAATAAGGCTGGATACAAAAAGAAGCTCGATGTATGGGTGGCACACGAGTTAACGCGAAAAAACCTCATGGACCGAATGTCCATCTGCGAATCGCTGTTGAACCCGTGAAAAACGAAGCAACCGACCCAACCTCGAGCCAGCGTCTCGCCAATCACATCCTACCATTGGCCGATGAACGGTAGCACTACCGGCTTAGTGTTGCGCCACGGTAGGAGTGATCTCTTCGGCCCAACGCTGGCATGTTCGATTGGCCAATACTAGGCTTACCGGAAATCCTAACAGTTGGCCGGGTATTGGCCCAACATTGGGCCCCTGAAAAACGACGCAACCGACGCAACCTCGAGCCAGCGTCACGTCAATCACATTCTACCATTGGCCGATGAACGGCAGCACTACCGGTTTAGTATTGTGCCAAGGTAGGAGTGATCTCTTCGGCCCAACGCTGGGATGTACGGTTGGCCGATAGTAGGCTCACCGGAAATCCTAACAGTTGGCCGGGTATTGGCCCAACATTGGGCTAAAGAGATCACGATCATTGGCTGACGGTTGGCGTGATCACCGGCCCATAGTGGGGCTAAGGTCGGCTTCATATTTTTGGCGCAATATTCGGGCTACCGTTGGCCCAGTGTATGGCTGTCAAAACAACCCAATGCTTAACCAACAATCGATCAGATTCACAAGCTTCTGTGCTCGATGATTGCACACCGAAAGAATAATTAGATTCACTAACATCGTTATGCACAATCACTTATTCGTGGAATGTTTCCACATTTGTTTCACTATCTACTTGTCTTTTTGTTTCGTTGCCTCTGATCCTAACATGCTGTGCAGAGTCTCCTAATTTTTGTCGTCGTTTTAACACTCGACGTTTCTTAATACTATCATAATAACTCGGCATTTTTCTAATACACCACAAAACTTTAGTATAAATCAATTTTATTTTTAATAAAGTGAATTTCAGATAGCAGTAATTATGAGTTTTTTTAAATCACAAGACGTAGGAAATTGCGTGCAGCGATAATAAAAAAAATATATAATAATAATATACGTAAAAAAGCATTCTCGTATATATGTATCGACTATACCGTTGAAAGCCAGTGTTGGGCCAGAATTGGCAATTCGTCAGTTTGCCATGCTAAAAATAAGCATTGGCAAAACTACGGTCAACCGATTGGCTCAGACTCAGGGCCTGCGCTCGCCCCGACAATTGGCCGACGGTCATTAATTAGTACTGGCCTAGCGTTGGCTCTTCGATGGTGTGCCGAGCTTCGATTCGAGACTGGCACACCCATGATCAACCGATTGGCCCATGTTCGGGGCCAACACTGGGAGCCGATAGTTGGCTGACAGTTGGTAATCGATATTTGGCCCAAGGTTGGGTGTTCATTGGTTTGCCATGCTTCAAATGAGCACTGGCAGAATCATTGCCAAATCATTGGCCCGTATAAAGGGCCAACAGTGGGTATCAGTGGTTGGTGCTGAATATCGTACCAAGCGTCGACCGCATCTTAAGCGCCGGCAAATTTTTCACGGGTAATCGCAACAAAATCGACCCATTTCTGAAGCGGATGGTGACGGGTGATGAAAAGTTGGTCACTTACGACAACGTCAAGTGAAAACGGTCGTGGTCGAATCGCGGTGAGCCGGCGCAAACGATGGCCAAGCCAGGATTGACGGTCGGGAAGATTTTGCCGTGTGTTTGGAGGGATTGGCAGGGAATCATCTACTATGATCTGCTCCCCTACGGCCAAACTCTTAATTCGGACCTGTACTGTCAACAATTGGACCGTCTGAATGAAGCAATCGCCCAGAAGCGGCCAGCTTTGGCCAATAAGAGAGGAATTGTGTTCCATCAGGACAACGCCAGGCCACACACGTCGATAGTGACTCGCCAGAAGCTCCGGGAGCTTGGTTGGGAGCATCTTACGCATCCACCTTATCGTCCGCATCTTCCACCAAGTGATTACCACCTGTTCCTGCCTATGGCGAATGATTTTTCTGGTGAAACATTCGCCTCAAGACAAGCTTGTGATAATCGACTGTCCCAGTTCGTTGCCAACAGGGACGAGGGTTTCCATGAGCAAGGCATAATGAAATTACCTTCAAAATGGCACCAAGTTATCGATCAAAATGGTGCATATCAGACCTAAATCGGATCATTCTAACCATGCTAAATAAAACCATCAATTTCGTGCAAAAATAATGGATCTCTTTTCACTACACCTTATATTATCCAATACAAATAATGTACACGTGGCATTTTAATAATGTACGCAGTACAAATTGACTTCCACAATGAAAGTATGCGTGGCATGCAAAAAAAAAACGTCTGCTTGCTCCAGAAAAAAAACTGCTACTTCTTATCCATAGATATTCCGTGTCTGTTTTTTCTCGCCTCTGTGACGTTCAATTACTCGCCAAATAGGCTCAGGTGTATTCACAAGAGTCTCTGCACTCTTTCATTCGCAAAGCTTTCTCTCAACGTTCTCCGCTCTAATAGACCCTCCCTTTCCCTCCGTTATCTTTACTTCTCCTTTGTTGTTCGGATCTCTTTGCGTTCAACGCGTCGCGGACTATTTTTCCCTCGCTCTCTCACCCTCTCGTCGCCCACGCGGGTGTAACGGAAAAACAAACCTAAACGCGAAACGACGAGACGCCCAGAATGCAATTTCAAGCTATTTTCTTCCTCGTTCTTTCGAATATTCTCCCGCTCGAGGAAACCTTTTGGATACACAAATTATTATCAGGTGAATAAAGTGAAAAGTTGAAAACGCGTGCGAGTTTGCAGCAGCCGGGGAAGGAAGGGCGGTCGTGGATACCTTTCAATTATTGTCAAGATATACGAGGGCTTGAATAAAGGGCCGCACGCCTACCCTCCCTCGTCCTTAGGCAGAAAAAAGAAGAAGGCTCGAGGAATACCTCCGAGGCAATCTCACCAAGGGTCAAAAATCATCCCAGTGTGTATGTATTAGTGGGCAGAGAGCTTCAGTGTGCTCTCACGATCGCAAGCTCCCGCTCCGACCTCGCGATGGCTCCCTGAGGCGTCGTACTTAAATTCCAAAACTTTCCGACAGATTCTCGGGGCTCCCGGAACGTATACATATATTCATATATATGCACTCGCAAATATCCCATACACTCGCCGTGAAAGCGCGGACAAGAAAGAGGAGAAAAAAAAAGCCCGAGAACAAAAGTTGGCACAACAGGGTGCACGGAGGGAGGCTTGCTCCCATCCTTCTGAAATACACGCCTGAGATACTTCTCCCGAGCGTTGTAACCCCCTCGCTCTTTCGCACAGCCTCAAACTTTTTCGCAAGAATGCACAATTTCACGCCATACCGACGCAAACGAGCCGCAATATTTTTCTTTTTTTTTTCGCCGACTCGCGTGAAATTTTACCCATTCGCGGAATATGACGTTGAACGATATTCCATTGATGAAACGAATATAGATTTGTTTCTAATTGTAATAATGAGAATACCGCTTCAGGCCCATTTCCAATAGTAATCATTCAGCTTCTAACTTCACCTCGTAGTTTTGCCAGCACGCTGTGGCACTAGTCTGCGTAATTGCGAAACTAGTGGCTCTGATTGCGCGCGGTCATTAGAGGAAATCGTCATTAATTCAGCGTAGGATCGTTATCCGCGTACAAGCTCGCCAAACTTATCGATGTATGAGCAAAGCGAGGCTGCAAAGTCTTCTCCGCAATATACAAGTGTATATAGGTATACCGTACCATATTTCAAGCCAGATCGAAAGCCTCCGTGTCTCAACTGTACCTTCAATAAGGAAAGAAGCGACAGAGAGACCGGGGCAGCCAGCCAGTCTCGAAGTAATTTTCTATTTGCCAACTCTAAGATTGCATCTTTTCCGATTGTTGGAATATGGCAAAAATAATCTTTAATAATAAGAGAATATAAATAAGAATATTAGTTATATTATTGAAGAGTATGTGCGTATATATGAAGTGAGAATAGAGAGCACGTGTGGCCTATCGATAACTATCGAGGCGACGCAGTTTACATTAGTAAAAGAAAATATACATAAGAGTATATATAAGAAGTCGTATTGGGTCTGCTTTGTTCTTGAAGCATATGTGACTCTTTTCTCCTGCAGTCTCACTCTCAGACTCAGTCCTTCGACGACTCTTGATAGAATAAGAAGTCGGAATAAAAAGATATTGCTCTACATTAAAAGACGCTGTATTTTATTCATTAAACCGATCCCATAATCCAATAGGTTATGGGCCCAGGCACAGATGAATCGAATATTCCTCTTAATTTTATAAACTAAATTTAATTTTAAAAAAATGAATAAACTATAGTGTCATAAAATAAGTTCAAAAATGAACAGTGAATTTAACTCAACTGAAATCAAACTATAACAGTGACAATGAGTGACGATATTAATAAGAAAACGAAAAGAAACATTACGCCATTTAACGGTGAAAAGTATAGCATATGGAAGATGCGGATTCGAGCATTAATCGAAGAAGAAGACGCGTTAAAAGTTCTTGACAGTGATCCACCAGAAACTGTGAATGATGACTGGAAAAAGAAAGAAAGACTCGCAAAAGGTGCAATCATCGAACATTTAAGTGATGCAACACTCGGGTTTGCCACTAACAGTGATACCGCACGAGAAATAATAAGGAAATTAGATTCGTTATACGAAAGACAAAGCCTGGCAACTCAACTGGCTATCGAGAAAAGGTTGATTACTTTTAAATTCAAAGAAGATGTCGTATTAACGAAACATTTCATGTACTTTGATGAAATGATTGTCGAACTTCAAGCAGCCGGAGAAACGTTAAAAGAAACAAGTAAAATCGCAAGATTACTTCTCACTTTACCGACTTCGTATGATCCAGTAGTCACTGCAATTCAAACAATGGCCGATGACAAAATGACTCTTGCATTTGTAAAAACAAGACTACTGGACTATGAGATAAAATTAAAAAACGAAAGAAATGACACAAGTGGAAAAGTTCTCCAAACAGAGGTTCAGCAACAACAATCAAAGAAACAAAACAACGGAAATAAAAAGAAATTTAACAATCCTTCCCAAAAGTTTAAACAAAAATCTTTCAATAAATTCACACGAGCTTTTAATCCTCAGCAAAATCAAAGAAATAATAATTACAAGAAAAATAATTTCTATAACAACAATAAAAAGTGTGAATTCTGTGGACGACGAAATCACGAGAAAAGGGATTGTTACTACTACAAGAAATCGACACAAAATTCGGAAGACCGTCAACGAACGATCCAAACTGTTCAAATCCAAGATTCAGACAGTAGCTTCGCATTCATGGGCAGAGTTGGAATGTCACCTAATAATGAAAATAATACAACAGATAAGTTGACATTCCTTCTGGACTCAGGAGCAACGGATCACATCGTTAATCGAGACGACGTATTTTCAGTCGCAACGGATTTGCCGGAACCAGTAAAAATCTCCATCGCCAAGAAGGACGAGGTCATATGGGCAACCAAAAGGGGATCCATACACGTAACCACAGATCAAGGAATATCTGGGATTCTTGAGAACGTGTTGTACGCATCCGAAGTTCCGTACAACTTACTATCAGTACGGCGAATTCAACAATCTGGTATGAAAGTAATTTTCGATGAGAACGAAAAGACTACCATTAAAAAAGGTGACAAACTCATAGCTAAGGGTAAGTCGCTTCACAATCTACATGCTATTGATTTCATTATACAAAAGATAATGTGCAAAGTATAAATACAAAAATTGTGACATAAACTTTGGCACGAGCGCTTGGGTCACATGGGCAAATCAAAATTCCTAGAAATAAAAAGGAATAATATGCTTTTTGATAGTAAAGAAATAGAATCTATAAATCCCACAAATGAAATCTGTGAAGCTTGTATTTACGGAAAACAAGCACGTTTAAGTTTTTCAAAAGAAAAAGACCGATCACACGTCACAAGACCTTTATTTATCATTCATTCTGATGTCTGTGGACCGATCACGCCCACAACAATCGATAACAAAAGATATTTTGTAACGTTCATAGACGAGTTTACCCATTATACTGTTGTTTATTTACTCAGTCAAAAATCCGATGTTTTCAAAACATTCCGAGATTACGTTGCTAAAAGTGAAGCACATTTTAATTTAAAAATAGCTCACTTATATTGTGATAATGGGAGAGAATACTTGTCGAACGAATTTAAGTCTTTTTGTACAGAGAGAGGAATTCAATATCACTTAACAGTACCCTATACACCTCAACAAAATTCCGTGGCAGAACGCATGAATAAGTCTTTAACAGAGAAAGCACGTGCTATGATACACGGGGCAGAAGTAAATAAAGAACTTTGGGGAGAAGCAGTTTTAACTGCAGCCTATCTACTCAATTTGACACCCACTAAAGCCCTTTCAGTAAACAAAACTCCTTATGAGTTATGGCACAGTAAAAAGGCAAGAATCGAACATTTAAAAGTTTTTGGTAGTACAGTCTACGTTCACGATAAAAATCGAAAAAGTAAATTCGATAAGCGTTCATTCAAAGGAATACTTGTTGGCTACGAGGTAAATGGCTATAAAGTACTGAATACAGAAACGAATAATTTTATTATTGCTCGCGATGTTATTTTTGATGAAATAAATTTCAAAACATCACGTCCTCTGGTACAGATTGAAGGAATTGAAACAGAAAATTCCAATTTAAAAAGACAACTTGAAAAGATAAATAAAACCGATCATTACGAAAATTCTAGTGTCGATAAAAGACAAAAACTAGAAGGTAATGAACACGCAGAAACATATAAAAGAAATGAGAGTCAAATCGAGAAATCTGATATCCAAGCAGATAAAGTCGATAAATCATCATTAACAGATGAAACAAACTCTCAAGAAAGCCCGGATGAAAACGAGCTGCGACGAAGTGCACGTATTAGAAGCAAACCTGCTATCTCTTACAATGAAGAATATTATTCTTATATGAGTGCACAGTCGGTTGTTTCTGATGTTCCTAAAACTTATGAAGAAATAAAAGATCGGGATGATAAATTTGAGTGGGAGAAAGCAATAAAAGACGAAATTGCTTCCCTTGTAAAAAACAATACTTGGGATATAATTACCTGTCCATCAAACAAAAATATTGTAGGTTGCAAATGGGTGTTTACAATTAAGAATGATGCACAGGGAAATCCGACCAAATATAAAGCGAGACTTGTGGCCAAGGGTTTTAGTCAACAATATCTTTCAGATTACAATGAAACTTTTGCACCCGTAGCACGGATTACAACGTTTCGGTTCCTCTTAGCTTTCGCGAATCAGAACAATCTATTAATTCATCAAATGGATGTGAAAACAGCCTTTTTGAACGGCCTGTTGGAAGAGGAAATTTACATGCAAGTACCTGAAGGAATAAAAGCAAATGAAAAATCCGTATGTAAATTAAATAAAGCAATATATGGTTTGAAACAATCGGCTCGATGCTGGTTTCAACATTTCGACAAGGTTATAAAAGAACGCGGCTTTAAAAATTCCTCTGTTGATCATTGTTTATATATTCTTGAAAGAGGACACGTGAACCGAAACATTTATGTAATTCTATACGTGGACGATATTTTGATTGTGACTTTCGAAGAAAATACAATGACGAATTTCAAACGTTATTTAATGAATCAATTTTCAATGGTTGATATGAAAGAAGTAAAATTCTTCCTGGGTATAAATATTGAAAGGAAAAACAATATGATTACGCTAGATCAAAGCGCATACCTTCAAAGAATTCTTAAAAGGTTCAACATGAACGATTGTAATGCAGTTAGTACTCCCTTGCCAGTCAAATTAAATTATACTGCATTGGATTCAGAGGTGACTTGTAAAGCACCATGTAAAAATCTAATAGGATGCTTAATGTACGCAATGTTGTGTACTCGACCAGATCTGAGCGTATCTCTTAACTTGCTGAGCAGATATCAAAACAAAAATAATCAAGAATTATGGCAATGCTTGAAAAGAGTTCTGAGATATGTTAAAGGAACATTAAATCTCAAATTGATTTATAAAAGAAGTGAATATGAAAATATGCTTGTTGGCTTCGTGGATTCCGATTGGGCAGGCAATGAGCTTGACCATAAAAGTACATCGGGATTCTTATTTCAATTATATGATCAAAATACGATTTCGTGGAATACTAGAAGACAAAATTCAGTTGCCACATCTTCTACAGAAGCCGAATATATGGCGCTGTATGAAGGGGTGAAAGAAGCCTCATGGCTAAAATCTCTCATGAAAAGTATTAATATAGAAATCATGACTCCCATAGTTATTCACGAGGACAACAACGGATGTATAGCGATAGCTAATAATCCTACTGATCATAAAAGATCAAAGCATATCGATGTGAAATATCACTTCACCAGAGAAAAGATTGAACAAAAGGTAATAATCTTACAATCTATTCCTACAGGTCAACAATTAGCGGATGTATTCACAAAGCCTCTACCAGAAGTGCAGTTTACAAAATTCCGGAAACAAATGGGCCTGGAGGAATTATAACTCGGAACACTCGAACCATACGAAAATATTATTTTATAATAAATAGTCTGATTGGGTTTTTATTAAAAGGGGTTTTTCCCAATCCTTGCAACAAATGTTGGACTATATAAATTTGTAATCCCCAGTTAAAACAAAAGAGCAAAATCCGACATTAATTTTAGTAGATTACTTTTGAGTGGGAGTGTTGGAATATGGCAAAAATAATCTTTAATAATAAGAGAATATAAATAAGAATATTAGTTATATTATTGAAGAGTATGTGCGTATATATGAAGTGAGAATAGAGAGCACGTGTGGCCTATCGATAACTATCGAGGCGACGCAGTTTACATTAGTAAAAGAAAATATACATAAGAGTATATATAAGAAGTCGTATTGGGTCTGCTTTGTTCTTGAAGCATATGTGACTCTTTTCTCCTGCAGTCTCACTCTCAGACTCAGTCCTTCGACGACTCTTGATAGAATAAGAAGTCGGAATAAAAAGATATTGCTCTACATTAAAAGACGCTGTATTTTATTCATTAAACCGATCCCATAATCCAATACCGATCAACCCTCTCTCTCTCTCTTTTTATTAACTGCCGATAAAAAAAAAAGATTTCGCCTCAAAACTGTCCATGGCGGACAGATTCGAAAAATGGAAAAAACTTTATATCCATTGATTCGAATCATGTTTGAAGAAGGTCTCTCGAGGGTTTCTGGCCACTCGAGATAAGGCCTCGGCGACTTTTTTCCCCTGAAGAAAAGTCACAATTTGTTATTTTTTTTTCGTGGGTTTAGGAAAATCGCCTCGACGATTTTCGTCCGGAATATCATCGAGTGTCAGACGTAAATATTGATGGACGAAAGAGAGAGAGAGAGAGAGAGAGAGAGAGAGAGAGAGAGGGAGAGCCACAATTATTACATTGCCGGAGGATGACAGAACTCGCCGGATTTCTCTCCCTATTCGATTAAATTCCGGCTCGTCTACTCCGCATTCAAAGTCCCCAGCTTAATCGTAATTCTAGCCTGATCCCTCCAGCGCTTAGGCCATACCTAATACGACTAGCTCCATGCTCGGGAGAGGTTTGTTGTCTGACAGGATAATGGAAATCAAGGACGAAGAACAAGGACACATATATATATATATATAGAAATGAAGTAGAATGGATCTCGGCTCAACGAGAGGCAGCTGCACCCAAGGATAATAACGCTCCTGGAAGACTCGCGCTATCGCCTCTCTCGCGAAAGACATTTCCGAAACAATGTCACGACTTGATTCAAGCCGCACGTCTGCAACTCGATCAATTATTAATACGTTCGCAATCAAAGTGCCAGACGTGTGCCGAAATAAAACTATACTCCGTTTCCTCGCCCTTCTTATCATCATTCTAATGTCCATCTCTTGGCTTTTCGGCAACTTTGATTCTACGGTGAAAACTTGCACTCGAACTAGCCACACGTATGTCCTTTCGACAACTTTGCACTCAAGCGTGCACTTTACTTCTTGGACTCGTTCAGCCGTCCACCCTCCATATCCTCGCGCGATCCTCAACTTCTCACCGTTCGTGGGCGATTTTCAACGACGGCTTCTTTCCTTCCGCCATGTTTCATATATTTTTTTTTTTTATTTCACACAGCCGACAACTTTTTGCACAGAGTTTTCTCTCCACCTAGAAAAATATCAGCAAGAAATATGACGGGAACGAATATCGATGAGAAATGTCTGCAGGCCGATAAACAATTCGTCGCCAAAGTAAAAAGGGGAGTTGGAATTGTTCTTTTTATCGATTTTTTTCTTTCCCTCAATGTCATGAAGGCAAAAATAATTGTCGGTGGCCGCGCCGTTTGAGCGGCCGAACGCGATTGTTCGTTTTGCCCCGTTATTCCGGTCGCGAGGTACCTACACGACACAGAAAAATTCTATTGATATGAACTAATCGCGTCTATTTGATTTTTGTTTATTTTTATCAACTAGATTCTTCGTAGAATCAATTTTTTCCTATTGCATTCCATTATTGGAATTATTTGCTTTAAATGTGTTTATTTATTCAAATCAAAATATATTCAATATCGTCCAATGACTAAATATTTTATTTAATCCTAATAAATCTGTGCTTCGGTTTTATTTGCTCGAAAAACAATTTAGTTGAATCCACTAAATGGATCCATTTGATTTTTTTTTTTTTTCAATTTAAATTAAACAGAATTTTCGTAGAGTCGACCATTTTTCTATTTGATTGAATGGTCTGTGGTCATTGCAACACACATATCAAAGAGGTGTGGGGGTAGAGAGGGTGGAGAGAGAGGAATACATATATACATATAGATTATGATAGAAAAATATATAGCATGTTATTCGATAAAAATCTCTAATTATCACATGGATATTAACTAATTGATATAAGTTATGTGATACAGCAAATAATTATAGGAATTAATTTGGTCTCTTACAAGGAACATCCCTCAGGTGTCCGCCTCCGATTTTGTTGAAACTCATATATGTGATAGAGCATCGAAAACTTTGAGACACGTATTTTTTTTTTATCGGCGCAAAAACGGATTTAAAGGGGGAAACCGCCCCTCAAAGAAAGGCGTGTCGAGGGGTGATTTTGCAGTTTCACCCAGAAGCAATCCACCGATCTGAATGAAACAAAAACGAAAATTCTTCTAATGAAAAGCGATGAAAAATCCACTATGAAAATGTTAAGAAAAAATTAAATTAGGTGGTAAACCACCCCTCAATTTGCCTATTTTTCACCCCACACTTAAGAGGGTTGTATGCAAATTAATAAAACAGGTAACATTTTGAAGGGCAATCAAAATTAAAGTTGACGGGTTTTTGCGTTTTGGCGGCATAGCAAATTTAAGGGGGTAAACCACCCCTAACATAAATTTATTTATCATGGTCTTTTTTTCTGTGTTTAAATTATATCCACTGATTTTAAATATTTCTATAAGCTACGATGTAATGTTTTATCATATTTCAAAATTATTACATTCGCCTTAAGGGATAGCTACCCCTATACCCTGACGAGAAACATCATTGAAGTATCCGCTTTCGATTTCGTTGAAACTCATATATGTGGTAAAGCATTGCAAACTATTAATCATGTTTTTTTGTATCGGCAGAAAAACGGTGTTAGGGGATGAAACCACCCCTCAAAGTTTCTCCCACAAGCAGTCCACCGATCTGAATGAAACAAAATCGAAAATTCCTCTAATATTAAGCGATGAAAGTCTACTACAAGACTGTTGATTAGAAATATAATTAAGGGGTAAACCACCCCTCCATTTGCCGTTTTTCACCCCACGCTTAAGAGGGTTGTATGAAAATTAATAAAACAGGTATCATTTTGAAAGGGAATCAAAATTCAAGTTGACGCGTTTTTGCGTTTCAGCGGGACATTAAATTTAAGGGGGTAATATTTGCAAGGACGCTCGGAGCGCGTCTCCGAGCGTCAGAGAAACTTCAAACGCGTTTTCCGCAAAACGGTGTTTTCAAAGTCGCACGATTTCTCAAAAACGGCTCAACCGATCGGTCTGCAATTTTAAGGGGTTACCCCCACTTGCGATTTTAGAAAAATCGATTTTTTTTATTGCATTTTTTTTAAGTATAAGTATCTGAGAATATGACCTGAAAATTTCAAGTCGATCCGAACAAAATTGACTGAGATATGAGCGTTGAAAGAGAAGAATCCGTTGTATAAACGACCGGAAATTGAAACTTTAAACGCGTTTTTCTCAAAATGGCATTTCTGAAGTCGGTGACCAAGATTACTCGAACACTAATGAACCGATCTTCTTGAAATTTTGCACGCTTATTTAATACATAAAAATGTAGTCTTTAATCGTTCGATTTTTTTTTCGTTAAAATCGAACCATTAACTTTGACTGTCCGCCATTTTGTGAAAAATGAATATTTTTTAAAATCCTTCGATTAAAGACTAGTTTATACTTATATTTGACTAAATCCATCCGCATTTTTTTTTCAGATGATCCACTTCGCTGCAATGTTGGTCACCGCAAACCGTGTATATAAAAACACTATTTCATTGACGGCCATTTGCCACTAAACAATGTAATATTTTTCAATAAAAAAATTACTGAAAGTTCTTCAAGATGTGTTCTTTAAGATGGTATATTGATCGATTAAAAAAGGTTTGTAATTTTCTTTTAAAAAAATCATGAAAAAGGCCTTTTTTGCGCTACAAGTGGGGGTAACGCCTTAACAAAGCCTTGTCAGATATATTCTTCAGGTACTGATCGAAGGAATAAAATTTCCGATAATTATTTATATTTTTTTTCAACGACTTAACGAAAAAAATTTGGTCGAAAATCGAAATTGCTTCTTTCCGGAACCACCATTTTGTCAAAAATTAAAATTTCGACTATTCATTAGATCAATACCTGGATTCTAACTATCTAACGAACTATCCCCTAAAAGAATCTTTTTGGTGTTTTTCATTTTAGATAATCCAAACCGGAGATACTTTACTCATCGCCGGACACTTTTTTTCGGGGACCTCCAGGAGACTTCCTACAGGAGCAATGTTAATGAATATTTTTGAAAATCAAAAATGCCAATCTCAAGCTAAAAGATGCCACTACACTGCCTAATACTTCTCGTTTTGCCCAAATGTAATCCCTTTCCAGAAAAAAATCGTGAAAAAACGACTTTTTTGGCCTTGCTACTGCGTATAACGCCTTGCAAAATAGATTCTATTTAAGGGGTAAGGCCACAGTAGAATTTTCAAAAAATCGATTTTTTTCGCTCAAACGGTGCTTTATCATCATGAGAATAAGTTACTATTCGATTTATGGCAAGAAAAAATGGTTTTCACTGACTTTTAGCGTATAACGTAAGCCCACCTCTGGCACGGTCATAGAGTACCTAAAACTTTAAACGCGTTTTTTTTTCGAAACAGCTTTTTTCCAATTGGCGTGACAAATAAATTCAACTATTTTCACTCCATTTACTTCAAATTTAAAAGTCATGTTCCTAATTGCATTTCGCAGAGAACTACGCAAGGAATTTCTGATTAATCGAAAACTTTTTATTTTATGAGCGGTTTTATACGAAATTTTTCACTGAAAATTCATACAAATACCTTCAACTCAATTCAAATACCTACAACTTTTGAATAAAACAATATTTTTTTATCCCGTACGTACTTCTCCAGATATTCTAATGTAGACTGACGAGAATTTTTGTTTTTTGTTCAAGGTAAAAAATTGTGGATGCTAAATGTCACGCCGCGGAGCGCCTAAACAAAAGATAATAAAAGTAAATATTAGTAGTCGGCCATTTTGTACAGCGAAAAAAATATATATATATTTTCTAACAGCTTGATATTCATACTAAATAGGTGTATAGTTAATTTTATGAGTGAATCACTTTGTCATACAAAAAAAGAATTGCTAAATTCGCAAATGATTTTATACCCGTTACCGTGGCCTAACCCCTTGAATTAAAATTTTTTTTCAACTTTTCATTCGGAATATGGTTACTCCTCTCCCTCGGCAAAGCTCTGCCTGACCCGAAAAGCGTTCGGCTTCAATTAATCACCGCGATTAATCACTCAATATCTTTCCTGGCCTCGAGTTTCTTCGCTCAGACGGGGGGAGGGGGGGGGTACAGCTCCGTAATCCGTTCGGTCATGCTCTCCATACGGCAGCTCCTCGCCTTCTCACTCTCCCGGCGTAAAAATAAACGAAGCGGTAATTGATTTGTACCGTAAATAGCCCTCGAGTTCTCGAATAAGACAATTCAAAGCTTTGTACCCGAGTAAAAATGATTGTGTATACTTAGATACAATTATATAAAAATGATATACAATCATATATATTTATATATAGGTTTATATATAATTGTATATAACTCTATACATTCGTATATATAATCCGATATAAATGTACTTCCATCAAATTTGATTTGATAAAATTATACATAGTTCTGTATATAATGATATATGTAGATTAGGGTGATTCGTTTCAGGGCAACTTTTTTTTTTTTGACTCATCTTGCCCGAAAACCTTTAGTTGGTACCCAAAAACGAAGTTTCGTGAAAGGGGGGTGTTGTCAAAGAATATTTAGAGGTCGCGAATTAAAATTCAAGGTTTCCCATTTGATTAACATTGAAAAAAATGTTTTTCTCGTTATTAGTGTTACCATTCCGTGAATTTTGATATCGCGATATTTTCCAAGTGGCTTCTCGTAGGAAATATGATACTCCACAATAAAGTTCATTGAGCCATGGCCGTAAATTCAACCGTTTCAGCGGCATCATTATTTCAAGTGAATATTGTGCAAAATATCTATTCAAACGATTGTAACGCTTAAGCTATTAGATATATCGAAAAAAAATCAGATGAGAACTATGTAGAGACAGTAATTTTCTATAAAAAAGTCTTATAAGCCGAGCCCGAAAATTCAACTCTTTCTCAGCTATAGGTGGATGAAGTAAAATAAATAGATTTTTTTTAAATAAAAAAAATCTATTTATTTTACTTCATCCACCTATAGCTGAGAAAGAGTTGAATTTTCGGGCTCGGCTTATAAGACTTTTTTGTAGCAAATTACTTTCTCT
The DNA here is from genome assembly GCA_964007375.1 of Ophion obscuratus. Classification (NCBI taxonomy): domain Eukaryota; kingdom Metazoa; phylum Arthropoda; class Insecta; order Hymenoptera; family Ichneumonidae; genus Ophion; species Ophion obscuratus. The sequence goes on from OZ023324.1 coordinate 24,551,386, forward strand.
ACATAGTTCTCATCTGAATTTTTTTCGATATATCTAATAGCTTAGGCGTTAAAGCCGTTTGAATAGATATTTTCATACAATATTCACTTGAAATAATGATACCGCTGAAACGGTTAAATTTACGGACATAGCTCAATGAACTTTATTGTAAAGTATCATATTTCCTATGAGAACCCACTTGGAAAATATCGCGATATCAAAATTCGCGGAATGGTAACACTAATAATGAGAAAAACATTTTTTTCAATGCTAATCAAATGGAAACCTTCAATTTTGATTCGCGACCTCTAAATATTTTTGACAACACGCCCCTTTCACGAAACTACGTTTTTGGGTACCAACTAAAGGTTTTCGGGCACGATGGGTCAGAAAAAAAAGTTACCCTGAAACGAATCACCCTAATGTAGATACTATTTTTATAGGGAGTTTATATAATCAAATATAATATCATATGCAGTTATATATACTTCAATATAGTGCTGTATGTAATTATATATATACGTGAAACTTTTATTTACGATTTATATAATTAGATATAATATTATATAGAGTTATATATAATTCAATATAGTGTTGTATATAATTATACATATATGTGAAAATTTTATTTGCCGTATATAAAATTGTATATGACTGTATATGAGTACTTTATTTTTTTTTTGAAATACATTTAATTGTATATATCTTTATATGGCTTCATATATGATTAGATATAGAAAAAGTTTTCTTTGGTTTTATTCGCGCATGGAAGCAGGTAAGTCAAAAAATCGTTTATTAAAAGTTAACAAATTATGTATTGATGCAATATATTTACCAAATTTTATTACAATTATTGGGTTTCTTACGGAGATAATTTCCAATTCTGATCATTTGATTAATATTAGTTTTTTCTTGATATTTTACTAACAAAATCCCGTGCAGAAATTTTGGCAGGGATACAGCTGGATTCTGACTTGTATCCCGGGTTCCCAGTCGGGATCTAGTCCGATATGGGATCCGATTCGAAGACTAAATGTAAGATCCGTAAACTGGATTCCATTAGGGATCCAGAACCGGATCCTTTAATAACTCTAAACAGATTCCCCATGGAATCATTGAGGAATCTGGGAAGGATCACGGATGAATACAGGCTGAAATAAAATGTCAAAAATGGAATTATGACATGTTAAATTTATTATAAAAATAAATGACATTTATAAAGTTTTGGTGCATTAAACTATCAATAAAAAAAAATTTGTCCAAAGATTTAAATGGCAGATCGCGCTCATCGCGAGATTTTGATGTGAATTAAAAAAAATTCACATCAAAATCTGTGAATGCAAATGTATTGACAAGAAATGATAAATACAAAAAAATTCACGAAATTAGTTGTGCATTTTTTCGTATTTAAGACAAATTAAAATCAAATTCAAAATGATTAGATTAAAATTTGCGCCAAAAGTGAGTTCGTACGTATTTTGAGAGAAAACATTGCCTCGAGGCAAAGACATTTTTGCACATAACTTTTTGTGCGAACATTTCTTTGCCTCAACACAATGTTTTCTCTCAAAATACGTTTACACTTGTGGTGTAAATTTTAATATAACTGTCGTGAATTCGATTTTTATTTTCTTCAACTTGAGGAAATTCACAACTCATTTTGTGATTTTTTTCATATTTATAATGTAATATTTGAAACTCACAACTTTTTTTGCAAAAATTTCTTTGCCTCGACGAAATGTTTTCTCTCGAAATACGTAAGAACTCACGGTTGGTGTAAATTTTAATCTAATCATTGTGAATTTGATTTCAATTTGTCTTAAATACATGTTTATACCCACCGACATGTCGGTGGGTATAAACAGAGACTTATTCCCCAAAACCGGTATCCCGGTTAGAATCCAACTTGCATCAGGATCGGAATATGTACGACGACGATGGCATAATTTTGAAAATTTTGGCATCACGTGTATTTTCGGTATTACTATGTAATTCCTATCTATAGATAGGAATTTTATAGATAGGAATCTATAGACAGAAATTCCTATCTATAGATAGGAATTCCATAGTAATACAGAAAACACACGTGATGCCAAAATTTTCAAAATGATGCCATCGTCGTCGTACTTATGCCGATACTGATGCAAGTTAGATTCTAACCGGGATACCGGTTTTGGGGAATCCATGACAAATCCTGATCGGGATTTGATCGGACATAGGGTATCCCGGTCAAAATTTCTGCACGGTATGTCATCGCTTTCTTCTACTTCTTCTTTTTGTCTACATGACAAAACATATCAACGGATTTTACATTGAAACGTTGAATTATAAAATATAAACCCGAGTAAAAATGAATATATGTAAACATATATAATTGTATATTAATTGATCATATACAATTGTATACAAAAATTGGCCTGACAGAATTTTATATATTTGTATATAAACGTATACAATTGTACACGTTTATATACAAATATATAAAATTCTATCGAACCAATTTTTGTATACAATTGTATATGATCAATTAATATACAATTACATATGCTTATATATATTCATTTTTACTCGGGTATATACACAAATATATGCACCCTCCGTATGCGCGAAAAATATCGCAGCTCAATTATTAATCGCGCGACCTAGCCTTCGATCGGCTCAACTCGGTGCCATCTCGTCACAGCTTGGCCAGGTCCGAACTATTTTATTCTTTTTTTTTTTCTCCTATACACGGAGAAAGAGACAGCTCTCACGTTCAGCCTCTTTGCCTAGAAATCTTTTTTCGGCAATAGGGGCCAACCCGAGACGTGAGAAAGGGTTTTCTCACGTCTCGGGTTGGCCCCTATTGCCGAAAAAAGATTTCTAGGCAAAGAGGAAGCGGACGTTTTTTCTCGAGGAAAACACGCCAACGGCGATGCCGAGGCATCGGGCACGAGGGGCGAGCTCGCGAGGTTGTTTGCCCTGGCGGAGCTCTCGCGGTCTGACCTGCCACTGACGGATCTACTGCCGCGTCCTATTCCTTCGCTTCCACGCTCTTTCATACTATTCGTACCCCTAAGAATTTTCAATCTCGAGAATGCGGAGAGCTCTTACACACACTCCGCGATCGTATATAGGCGAATATGCCTATATACGCAATTCTCTGGATGGAAAAGAAGATGAAGAAATAGCGAAGGGAGGAAAAAAAACGTGCAGGAGCAAATAAATCGAGAGTCGGGGAAAGCACGACGTACTTATGTAAAATACAGTCGGCTTCCTATACAGCGGACGAAAGAGACAGAGAGGGGGAATTGTTTTTGTTTTTTTTTTTCAATTAGCCATTCGCCTTAAACAGGATTACTTTGAGCAGGTTTTGGAAGTTTTGGAGGTAACTATTTTTTTACATTATAAATTCCACTTTTTTCGGCTCCAATAGAACAATTAGTCATTTGGCTATCAATTGTATAAGAAAGTCAAGCCCCACGAACTCAGAGTTGGGCGTAATTATATTTATGGATACGAATACGAATTTATTTACATCGTGATTTTCATGCGAATATAAATACAAATTTATTCATACTTTACTTATTGGTATTCTCGTGCACGCATACAAGTACAATTGTATTCACAAATATTCTGGACATACAAATAAATTCGCAGAAAAATTGTGAATATTCACAAAAAATCCTGTAAATTAAAAAAAAGTCACATCAAAATCTGTGAATGCAAATGTGTTCAGAAAAAATTGTAAATACAAAAAAATTCACAAAATAAGTTGTGATTTTTTTTTTCTCGTATTTGAGACAAATTAAAATCAAATTCACTATGATTAGATTAAAATTTACAACAATAGTGAGTTTTTACGTATTTTGAGAGAAAACATTGCGTCGAGGCAAAGAAATTTTGCAAAAAAAGTTGTGAGTTTCAAATATTACATTATAAATTTCCTCAAGTTGATGAAAATTAACATCGAATTCACAATTATATTAAAATTGACACCACAAGTGAGTCCTTACGTATTTTGAGAGAAAACATTGTGTTGAACTCAACAAGTAAGAACTCACTTTTGGTGGAAACTTTAATCTAATCACTGTGAATTTGATTTTAATTTGTCTTGAATACGAAAAAATGCACAACTTATTTTGTGAATTTTTTCGTATTTACAATTTTTTGTAAGTACATTTGCATTCACAGGATTTTTGTATTTTTATTTATTTATTACTTATTCCACATATCTTGCGATTGCTATGACATTCACCAGCGTCGTGTTCAGTACATTTTTTTTTACATTTTTCACATACATCAAAGAAATTATATATATATAATAAAATATATTAAAGACTATAACTACTAGCACTATATTACGTTATGTTTTCTTAAAAAGAGCTCGCCTGTCCACTGCATGCCTACGACTACTAGTTTAGGTACATTAGATAAAGTAATTCGCGTAGATTTCAGACAGGATTTTTTGTAAATATTCACATTTCCTGTGAATATTCACCATTTTTTCTGTGAATTTATTTGTATGTTCAGAATGTTTGTGAATAAAATTGCATTTGTATGCATGCATGCGAATACAAATAAGTGAAGTATGAATAAATTTGTATTACATTCACATGAAAATCACGATGTAAATAAATTCGTATTCGTATTTATAAATAGAATTACGCCCAACTCACATATCAGACTTTATTGATATATTTTAGTTATATATCTATATAAGTAAAATATATCAATAAAGTCTGTTTCTTTTTTTTTCACTATGGCGTACCAAACCGATCATTTTGAAAAAATTATATAATCTAATAAAGTGCCCAAAGATTATATGAAAAAAATTTCGTTATTGTACCCCAAGTGGATTATAGTAAAAAATAATAAAACAAGGAACATTATTTTTTTTAAACCTTAATCTTTCGGAAAATGTTCTATAATTTTATTCCGTAACACGTTTGATCGTAACAAGTACCAAAAAAAAATCGAATCGATCCACTGAAGCGTTTCCGGAATTTTTATTTATTTTTAATTAAAAAAAAAATCATTTTTCCAAAAACATTGCGTTGACGGGGATGAAATTTTCGGAATTTTTTTTTTTTTTATACCTCAGAATATACTCCTAATTTCGCTGGAGAAAATGCGGGGGCAATTTTTCCCTACTTACCCGGCTGTGGCCTTTGTACAAGTCAAGTTGAAATATAACATAAAAAGTCTATGTAACCACTTTTGTAAAACTTAATTACTATGAAAAAAAATGATTGAAAATGCTCGTTTTTTCACGCCTCTGACTGCTTAAGGAGCTACCCCCACTTGCGATTTTGAAAAAATCGATTTTTTATTGCATTTTTTTGAAGTATAAGTATCTGAGAATATGTCCTGAAAATTTCAAGTCGATCCGAACAAAATTGACTGAGATATGAGCGTTGAAAGAGAAGAATCCGTTGTGTAAACGACCGGAAATTGAAACTTTAAACGCGTTTTTCTCAAAATGGCATTTCTGAAGTCGGTGACCAAGATTACTCGAACACTAATGAACCGATCTTCTTGAAATTTTGCAGGCTTATTTAATACATAAAAATGTAGTCTTTAATCGTCGGATTTTTTTGTCGAAAAAAAATGGCCGCTTTATAGCCAAAAAACGGCCGTTTTTTTTCGTTAAAATCGAACCATTAACTTTGACTGTCCGCCATTTTGTGAAAAATGAATATTTTTTAAAATCCTTCGATTAAAGACTAGTTTATACTTATATTTGACTAAATCCATCCGCATTTTTTTTTTCAGATGATCTACTTCGCCGCAATGTTGGTCACCGCAAACCGTGCATATAAAAACATTATTTCATTGACGGCCATTTGCCACTAAACAATGTAATATTTTTCAATGAAAAAAATTACTGAAAGTTCTTCAAGATGTGTTCTTTGAGATGGTATATTGATCGATTGAAAAAGTTTTGTAATTTTCTTTAAAAAAAATCATGAAAAAGGCCTTTTTTGCGCTACAAGTGGGGGTAACGCCTTAAATGAATTTTTCACCCCGGGCGACAATACATGTATATAGGCCCCGCCTGAAATCCTAAGATACATTTGTTCCGCGAGCCATTCAACGTTGTGAAAATAAATGATATTAGAATGTACAGAGCGTGAGACTCGTTAGCGCTGGCTTCAACAATAATTGATGAAACATAGCGGGAAAAGTTTTCCTGCAAGCTCGCTGGAACACCTTTTCTTCGTGTACGTCTTCCGCTCGTCATCGTACAGGGTGTACCCTCCCTGGAGCGGAAACTTGCCCCGAATACTCAGGGCCACGCCGCAACGACGAAACTTTCGCTTCGGGAAAGTTGGCCGGTACAGCTTCGAATTTGCCCCTACGTCTCTATGGCTGTTTCTCAGCGAGCACCACTTGGGGGTGTAGCAACGCGTCGTGATGTACGATCGCGGACAGTGGAGCAAGAGAGCGAATCTTCCGAGTCTCCTTGACGGTGCATACGAGATAGGAATGTAGAGAGGATCAGTGGCGCAATCGCCCATCGAGACTACTTTACCAACTACTTATTCCACGAGACCTTCTCTGGCGAATGAACCTTATCTCCTCCTCGATCTCACCATTATTTTGGCTCGTTGCTTCGATATACACGAGGCGCAACAATTAAAGGACATGAAAAAAATCCGAATTTTTTTCGCTGATTTTCAAAAGACCGTCACACTGTGAAAAATGCGTCGTAGAGCAAAAACAAAGAGAAAGAAAATTGTAACTTCAAGTCTCTAGTTTTGTGATCTTGAGGTCAAATATTTTTATCGTTCGCCATTTTAGAGTAATCACAAAAAAACAACGGAATTTTTTTTCCCCAAATTTTTGCTCTTTTTTCAAAAGGTGCACGGGCGTGAATTAATTTTTTTTCGGTAACTTCGTTTGAAAATTCTTGTAGCTTCATTCTTTCGCTTCAATTTGAGCGGTCGGAGAGCTCTGCACAAGGGTTTTTCGCCGAGTTATCGGGGTTGAAAGCAAAAAAGACACTTTTGACTTCGGTCGTCAATTACGCGGGAAGTAAGGGTCGTACGGAAAATAAAGGAAGGGTTCTGAAAACTTGAGAGTATTCTCTATAAGTTGCTTTTATTTTCTTTTCGCGAACTTTTTTTTCGATTCGACAAACTTGATTTAAAGAAAGGTAAGAAAATGGCCCTTTACGATTTTTCGTTCAACTTGGGATAACTGTGCAAAGAATGAACAGACGAAGGATCATTTTCATTTTTCTTTTACATCAATATATCCCAAAAAAACCACAAAAGTTCAAACTGCGTCGAGTTTTTTTTTCACGGTACACCGAATTATTGAAATTGCAACTTATGCTGAAAAGTTAATTAAAGAATACGTTTTGTCAAGATTAATTTTTTTTTGTCAATTATCCATATTTTTATCCAGAATTTTTCCATGATCCAAAAATCATTGGGTTTGTTTGGGTTGTAGCTATCTTTCTCGCACTCATTCATGGCCGCTCGGTGGATGTGAGAAATCGCCTTTAAAATGACATTTGAAGAAATGGTGGATTTAGACGGTTAGTAAAAATCGAACCATTTTTTTTACCAGTAATTAGCATTCCGAATGTTGTACGAAAAATGAATTTTGTTTTTTTGGAAAATGAGTTTTTTTTTCAATTTTTTTAGTTCAATAATTACCATTTTTGGTGATAAAAATATGGATTTATTGACAATGAAAACATTTTCGTCGTGAAAAGTGCATTAAAAAACGAAAATTTATCCTTTGATTGACTTTTAATTGACATTCGGAGCAATGTGAAAAAAAAACGCAGCGGTTTGAACTTTTGTGGGTTTCTTTGCGATACTTTGAGGTGAAAGAAAAATAAAAATGATCCTTCGTCTCTTCGCTATTTGCACAGTTATCCCAAGTCAAACGAAAAATCGTAAAAAGGCATTTTTTAATCTTCTATAAATCAAATTTATAAAAAAAAAAAATCACGACGAAACAATAAAAGCAATTTATATACTGAGTTTTCAGAACCCTTCCTTTATTTTTTGTACGACCCTTATTTCTCGAGTAATTAATGATCAAAGTCAAAAGTATCTTTTTTGCTTTGAACACCGATAGCTCGGCGAAAAAGCATTGTACAGAGCTCTCCACCCACTAAAAATCAAGGGAAAGAATCAAGCTAAAGAGTTTTTAAATAAAATTACCGAAATTTTCGAAAAATTCGAAAGATGAGCAAAAATGTGGAAAAAAATTTCCGCTGGTTTTTTAACGATTACTCTGAAATGGTCGACGACAAAAATATTTGACCTCAGTATGTTAAAACCAGAGACTTGAAGCTTCAATTTTCTTTTTTCTTGTTTTTGCTCCAAGACCACTTTTCACACCGTGACAGCCTTTTGACAATCAGCGAAAAATTTCGCATTTTTTTGTTATACTTTAATTTTTGTGCCCATTTTATATAACATACAATTTTTATAATTGTATATATAACAATCGATTTTTTAGGGAAATTTTTGGAAAGTGAAAAATTTGCCTAAAAAATCGTCCGATAATTGTTAATAACAAATGAACTATGCAATATAAAAAAAATCCTACGTAATTCCATAGACATTGTATTTTTCAATATATATTCAACGTTTCAAGTGAACATTGAACATTGCATTTCAATTGAACATTCTCTGAGTTATGTTTCCGGGCAACTTAAAAAATGCAGTTTTGAGATAAACGCTGCACAGCCACCATTTTGAAATTGAGGGGGCCAGTCGACTTTGAAAATTTCAAAAAATCGAAAGTCAGCAAGACTTGAAGAAATCGACGATGATTTTGATGACAGAAGGGATTTTGGACGGTGCAGGAATTGCCGATTGAGTTTAGGTAAGAGTTTTTTCATAGTATAAACTTCAAACGCGTTTTTCGCGAAACAACGTTATCAAAATCTATCTTCATCGCATCTCTAAAACCAATAAACCGATTCTCTTGAAATTTGAACCACATATTGTAAACATGATTCGCAACAAGATGACCCTCGATGGTTTTAAAATTTTGATTTTTACTCTTTTTTTTGCGAAAAACTGCGAAAAGAAACGCGTTTTTTAAATACTTTTTTCGTTTTTGATCTGCCTTTTTTTTTTATTTTTTGATAAAACTTTATATCCGAGGGTCATTTTGTAGCTGGTGTAATACTGAATCGAATGGACTTTGATTTTATTGTTTCAGACAAGCCGTTGCCGAGTTGAGATCGAGCTACCTAGCCCACCTATTTATGAGGCGTTACGTTAAACTCTAGTTTTTGTACTTAAAAATGAATAAAAATGAATGAAATTTTTTAAAATGTATTTCAAGACTTTATTTATCAAAAAAAATATTGTATACAGTCAGTGAAATGTATGATAAACACTCTTTTTGTAATCTCGATTTATTTTGTAGTTTTTCTGAAAAAAAAATCCCCAAAAAGCCTATTGTTTCGGCCTCTAGAGTGACCTAACTTCTTAAGGCAGTCCTTTAGTTTCTCGGGTCGAAGAAATCGATTTTTTTTCTTCATAAATCACATGTACAACATGTGTAGAAAATGTGTGCCAAAGGATTTTTCGATATTCGAAGTGGTTCACAAGTTACGGCCCTGGAACGGAGCAGGTATACGGAGCGCGCGCCGGGCTGCTCCGAAAGCCGAGCGGCGGCAGCAAGACATTCAACGGTATTTTGAAGGCAGAACCATATGGAGAAGATGTTGTTGTTGTAAAAAAAAGAGTGTGTTGGACAGGTTGAAAAGAGGATGGGGACTCGGCTCCGAAATGCAAAAAATTCTAATAAAGGCATTGGTGGGAAAGGTGCAGGAAAACTCACTGATAAATTGATTGGTGAGATGACAACGTATTATGAATTAGCTATTCGGAGACATCCAGATTCTATCGAGGAAATGAGAAAGGAAATTTGGGCAACATTCTTTCACAAGATTTCCACAGACAGCAATCCACAGCATCAAAATTGTCCTGCGGACGAATCTAGTTGGTGCAAATGGCGCAGAGCTGAGTTTCTCGGAGAGGCTGAGCAATTCAAGCACAATAAACCGCCTCTTTCTAAAGCAGTTCAAAAAGTTATAAAGCCAATTTATGAGGATTTATCCAAAGAAGAATTGTTAAGCAGATGCCTGGGAGCGGAAACTCAAAATAATAACGAGTCGCTCAATTCGTTAACCTGGACTTTTGCTCCGAAGCACCTCCATTCTGGGCCAAAAGTGGTTGAAAACGCCACGTTTCTCGCTGTCATAATCTTCAACGAAGGATTCAAATCTATCCTGAAGACCTTGGAAACCACGGGAGTGAAAATCGGCCCACAAGCTAAAGGATATGTTCATCAGCGTGATAGCTCTCGGATCGACCGTTCAGAAGGGCGCACGAGTGATGTTGTGAAACAGGCCCGAATCGCGAAAAGGGAAGACGGAGCAGCTCTGCGTGACTTCCAAGAAGAAGAGGAAGGCCTATTGTATGGTCCAGGCATAGCAGATTGACGGTGAGATGAAATTTTTAGTATAAATCACATGCACGAACTTTCAAACGCGTTTTTCTCGAAACACCATTTTTCGAAACGGTGACCACGATATTTCAGAAACTACTGCACCGATCTTGTTCAAATTTATACAGCATCTTTAATATGTTATAAGCCAGCGATTGAAATAGGATTATCATGATTGCTTCGATAGTTTTTTTTTGTACGAGCGAAAAACTTAAGAAAAAATTAGTAAAAAATAGAATGTAATTTTCAAAAGTGTATGAAAAAAGTCAATTTTTGTAATTTAGAATTCACTCTAGTTCAATCGCTAGGCTTAAATATGAAGATTAAAATGCCGTTTGGTTTTTTGATTTCAAATAAGCAGAACAGCCGCAATATTGGTCACCCCCAAGCACCTCTTTTACTTGATGTCTTCCTGTCGGCCACTATAACCTTTATTCTATTATATATTTGGACTTCAAAAAATTTGTAAAGCTTATTTAAATGTTAATAAAGATTATGCAAAAACAATGAGATTGATTATTTCGATGCTTTGCCCGTAAAAAATTATTGAAAAAGCCGAGAAACTACAGGACCGCTTTAAGGGGAGGGTAGGGGTTTCAGCGTGAAAAAAAACACTTTTTTACGATTTTTCTTCATCTATATGGATAGAGTAAATTTATTGAAACCTTTCGTACATTGTTAAGTGTCATTTCAAGAACATTCCGTGAAATTTGTACGCGAAAATATCCACAAACAATCCGGTGCCGCGTTGTTCTCCAAACCACTTTTTCAAAGTCCGTGTTCACTGCCATTTGAAAACTACATGACCGATTTATTTCAAACTTGGTACACACTTTCTAATATGTCTTCACGGAATGACGGATCGTTTTTTCGATAGATACATTTTTGCATTTATTATTTATCTTTTTATGCGAAAAAAAACGCGAAAATTCGATTTTTTTAAGTGCCGCCATTTTCCGAAATTTGTACTAAACGAAAAACCCATCCGTCATTTCATGACCAAAGGGTCACAGATTGATAATACGCTTTGAATTTGTGTGTCAGATCAACAAAGAGGGAGCAGTGATGTCAGCCGTTTACCTCCCGCGATTTGAGGACCTGTTTTCGCGGAGCTGCAACGGCCGCCATTTTGGTTTTTTTTTCAAAAAAAAAATTTTTTTAACGTTCTGTATATCATGAATAAAAGCAAGAAAAAAACCGCACTCAAAAAGCTTTACTCGTTTCCTTTTAAAAAAATAAAATGTAAACACCTGAAATATGGCACTCCAAAGACAAAGTCTCCCTTAAGGGACAACACCACTGTGACGGCTTCAAAACATCGATTTTTTGAAAACCATCTAGAAAAATCTAAAATACATTTAAGATTAAGATGCCGTTGGACCCAGGTCGAAAAAATAATTATTTTCGGAGATATTGAATATTTTGTGGAGCGGTGCAGCGCTCCGTGACGCTCGGGGTCCCGCGCAGCTGCGCGCCTCAGGGTCGGCAGGTATACCGGGCCTTTCCCAGGTCCTGCGGGTCTTTCCCAGGTATTCTTTTGTCTCCCTTCACAAAAACCGGCTATTGTTATAAATATAGTTTCGAAAAAAAGCCATAAGTGGCGATAATTGAAAAATTTTCAAGTCGTCAATCGTCAATCGTCGATATTGCAGCTGATATCGCGGTATTATTATTCAATGATGGCCTGAGAAGCCTCATGCAAGTTTTGGAGACGTTGGGGATAACTATCGGCCCGAATTGTTTCAATTTTTGCGTTGAAACCGACGCAGCGCGGATCGAGCTGGCGGAGCGCTCGCTCACAGACGCTGCAAAAGAGGCAAGAAGAGCCTCTACAAGTTCGAGAAAAGATGCTAGGGACAATGATTTGCTTCTTGAAGGCCAGCTATATGGTGCCGGCATCGCTGATTAAAGGTAAACATTTTTTTTTCCAATTTATCGCATAAATTAACAAACCTAAAACTTTGAACGCGTTTTTCTCAAAACCACGTTTTTGAGTGCGGCACGCAGCAGAACTCGAGCAATTTTTATCCGATCGACTTCAAATTTGGACTGCATCAATAAAACTAGATTATCTAAAGAAGTACATAGGATTTTTTCGATATCTCAATAATAATAAAAGTTATAGCCTATTTTCGACGAGAAATTTTGCTCGAAAATCGTCCTTTAATTTCAAAAGCGTGCCTATTTTTAAAAAATCAATATTTTTTCAAATCCCTATGTACTTCTCTTCAAAATATCATATTATTAACGAGAACACTCGGTATTTTTTTTCAGATCGACTTTGAAGGGAGTTCTGCTGCGTGCCGCGAACCACTGCAGAGGCAACAGTACCTGACGCGGGAGCTTCCCCAGCGTCACCATGGGGCGTGAAAAATTTGACATTTTTTTTTATGTATCTTCAATAAACAACGAACAAAACAAAAAAAATTTTTTCGAATATCTCCTTTTTTCCCACAAAAAAAAATTCTTGAAAAATGGCAAAAAAACAGGGGGTCACAGTGGTGTTGTCCCTTAATACGGAAAATGAAATGAAGCGAGGGGTAACGAGGAAAGTGCGACTGCGTGTCGTCTTTCCTTGCTCTACGCTGGGCTCCATTGTCTACGCGATAACACTCTCGTGTAACATGCATCGTTCTCACGCAAACCGAGAACCGAGGAATTCCCGATACTCCCCGAGCGCGCATTGTTGCCACCACATCCGTGCAACATAATATGCATAGGAATAACTGTGAGCATTGGCGCGTACAATCAGACATATCCCCCTTCCCGTTTGTCAACGTCAACTTACGCTCCGAGTGCAGCCAAGTTTGACGCGAGAGCCACAGCTCGATATACGAGAATGTCCGATCCCCATCGACTAGTTCCACTTGGAGGCGTGAACCTTTCGAGTGTCGAAGTGTTCGTAATGGATACGTCGCACCCTCGCGTTGTGCCACACCGTTTTTTTTTATGTCATGTCTAACTAAGCTTGATCATCCGTAAAGTGACGATAATTTGGCAACGCTTGATCGAGACTCGGAAGCCTCGTTCCAACAGGGTTCGAATGTCGGTCGAGCACCTTCCGAGCTTCCCTTGCCTCCGATACCCTTCACAGGGCATCCTTAACGATTTTCTGTCGTCGCGTGCACACGTGTGCACGGCCCGGACTTGAAGAGAGACGGAGCGCGAGGCTATTTGAATTTATCGGCTGATATCGGAAACTACTTGGCCGCTCGACGACAATGGAGCTTATTGCGGCGGCGGTGGCGGCGGCAGCGGAGACTCGTCGAACTACGAATCTACATTTTCACAACTTTTCCCATACATGTTCGCATTTACGAGCTATTCAGCAATTTATCATACATTCGTTCCTTCGTTTCGACGAGCCGTTTTATACAACGTCATTTTTGTACTTTACGCCTTAAGGGGAGGCACCTGAGTAAACGGTGAGAAAAACAGGTAAACTTCGGGAATTTTTATCTCAAAAGCTAACGTTTCGATTGGACCCGGGGTTTTTTTAATATTTACTCTACAATGACGTAGGATATTTTTGATTGGATGAAAATTGACGATTTGGCATCGACAAAAACGACAATTTTATAGGCAAGAAAACAGACGTTTTTTTTCATAACTACGCCATTTTGTTAGATTTTGATATTTTTCGAAAATCCTACGTCATTGTACAGGAAATACCTTCCAGTTTAACGACATTTGTTCCTATTTCGGTTTCAGCTTCTCAATTGGCCGAAATCATGTCAGCAGTGGAGGAACTTTTTTTCGGCGCCTCCGAAGGCAGCGCATAAGTCGCCTGTATCTCAATATTTTTCTATGAAAAAAATTATGCAATATAGGTCAAATATAGCCAAATATATTCTAATTTTTTCGAAACATTTAATTGACTACTTGACTTTCAAAAAATTCCCGAAAATCACCCAAATTTCCAGCGTTCACAACATCCCTCAGGTGACACCCTCCGATTTTGTTGAAATTTGGATATGTTATAAAGCATCGAAATATAAGCGATACGTATTTTTTCTTTACCGGCGGAAAACGGTTTTTACGGCTGAAACGCACCCTCAAAAAAATGGGGATGTTTTGCGTCGATAACGTTTCAACGATACGAGATATTAAAAAATTTCAAATTGCAATAATGTTTATTCTTTTGTGCACTATACATTGGAAATGAGAACGACAACGTTATCGACGAAAAACGAAAACCACCCCTATTTTCGAGGGTTCGTTTCACCCCTTAAAACCGTTTTTCCGCCGATAAAAAAAAATACGTATCGCTTATTTTTCGGTGCTTTATAACATATCCAAATTTCAAGAAAATCGAACGGGTCACCTGAGGGATGTTCCTTGTAAGCGCTATAAGGAAACGACTTTTTTTCCATATCGTACTGAATTAATTGCACTTAAATTGCAATCAAATGCATTGCACGAATTGACAAAGTGACTTGTGGATCACGCGGGCGTATATCGAATTCGCGTGTTGGACGAGCGAAAGAGTGGAATATAAATATAGGTGCACGAGGGCGCGTGGGACTGTCTGCGATCTCGAATTTTCATCCGGAGGCAAACGAGACTCTCGACGGTTCAACACACGCACACACACACACACACGCACACACACACACACACTGGTACAGCCCCTTAACGTGCATTAGCAACTAACAAGGAACATCCCTCAGGTGACACCCTCCGATTTTGTTGAAATTTGGATATGTTATAAAGCATCGAAATATAAGCGATACGTATTTTTTCTTTACCGGCGGAAAACGGTTTTAACGGCTGAAACGCACCCTCAAAAAAATGGGGATGTTTTGCGTCGATAACGTTTCAACGATACGAGATATTAAAAAATTTCAAATTGCAATAATGTTTATTCTTTTGTGCACTATACATTGGAAATGAGAACGACAACGTTATCGACGAAAAACGAAAACCACCCCTATTTTCGAGGGTTCGTTTCACCCCTTAAAACCGTTTTTCCGCCGATAAAAAAAAATACGTATCGCTTATTTTTCGGTGCTTTATAACATATCCAAATTTCAAGAAAATCGAAGGGGTCACCTGAGGGATGTTCCTTGTAAGCGCTATAAGGAAACGACTTTTTTTCCATATCGTACTGAATTAATTGCACTTAAATTGCAATCAAATGCATTGCACGAATTGACAAAGTGACTTGTGGATCACGCGGGCGTATATCGAATTCGCGTGTTGGACGAGCGAAAGAGATGGAATATAAATATAGGTGCACGAGGGCGCGTGGGACTGTCTGCGATCTCGAATTTTCATCCGGAGGCAAACGAGACTCTCGACGGTTCAACACGCACACACACACACACACACACACACACACACACACACACACACACACACACGTATCGAGAGAGCTCCAACCTGTTACTTCGTTACCCCCCCCTTTTCATGCCAACATGGACCGTTTTGATATCTCTCTCTCTCTCTCTCTCTCTCTCTCTCTCTCTCTCTCTCTCTCTCTCTCTCTCTCTCTCTCTCTCTCCTTCTCCCTCTCGTGGATATTATCGACGAGACACGCGAGAAATTTAACCCAAGGCCCTACCAGTGTTCTCTATCCGGTGACTTGGGGAGAATTTTCTTCAAATTCGCGTCTCGTAACCACCTACACCGCGGCATCTTGGTGCAAAGAAAAAAAGAAACAAAGCCTTCCCACTCGTTCGAATCCTCTCGAAATCCCGACGAGTAGAAGGAACATAGGGGGCTATGTGATAAACCGCGTCTAGTAACCAGATTCGCAAGATTTTTCGTGAGATGAAGACAGAAAATTCCTCGCGCCTTCCCTCCGGGTAGGATTGCTGTACTTATCCGTTCGTGAATGAATCCGTCAACGGGAGAAAAAAGATCCGGGATCGTCGCTCCCTGACGCGAGGGGGATGAAAACGAGAAACAGCGAAACGGAAGACGCGCGGGGTGGGGCTGTTGATAGACCGCGATTTTTCACGCCGGATATGCGAGGCTGACTGAAATGATATTTAATCATGTTGAGAGCATCGATCTTTTAACCTTCGCACAAATAACGGTAAATTAATCACAAGGAACATCCCTCAGGTAACACCCTTCGATTTTGTTGGAATTTGGATATGTTATTAAGCATCGAAAAGTAAGCGATACGTATTTTTTTTTATCGGCGGGAAAACGATCTTAAGGGGTGAAACGAACCCTCCAAAATAGGGGTGGTTTTCGTTTTTCGTCGATAACGTTATCGTTCTCAGCTCCAATGTATAGTGCACAAACAATATAAACGTTGTTGCAATTTGAATTTTTTTAATATCTCGTACCGTTGAAACGTTATCGACGAAAAACGAAAAACATCCCCATTTTGTAGGGTGCCATTCAGCCCTTAAAACCGTTTTTCCGGCGATAAAAAAAATACGTATCGCTTACTTTAGGGTGCTTTATAACATATCCAAAAGCCATAGCCGGGTAAGTAGGAAAAAATTGCCCACGCATTTTTTCCAGCGAAATTTGGAGTATATTCTGAGGTGTAAAAAAAACAAATGTTCTGAAAAATTCATTCCCGTCAACGCAATGGTTTTAGAAAAATATATTTTTTTTAAATATCGAAAGCAAGGAAAATTCCGGAAACGATACAGTGGATCGATTTGATTTTTTCGGTACTTGTTCCGATCAAACGTGTTATGAAATAAAAATTATAGAACATCTTGCGAAAGATTAAGGTTTGAAAAAAAATAATGTTCCTTGTTTTATTATTTTTTACTATAATCCACTTGGGGTACAATAGCGAAAAAATTTTCATATAATCTTTGGGCACCTTATTAGATTATATAATTTTTTCAAAATGATCGGCTTGGTACGCCACAGTGAAAAAAAAAGAAACTCACTTTATTGACATATTTTAGTTATATAGATATATAACTAAAATATATCAATAAAGTCTGATACGTGAACAAATGATGAACACACTTTATTGATATATTTTAGTTATATATCTATATAACTAAAATATATCAATAAAGTGTGTTTCTTTTTTTTCACTGTGGCGTACCAAACCGATCATTTAGTTACATATCAGACTTTATTGATACATTTTAGTTATACAGGGTGTCCCATTTTAATCTTACACCTGAATTTTCTCGAAAAATATTGCTCCCACGAAATATTGTGTGGAACAAAACTTCTAGGGATTGAGGGGGGCGTTTGAAAAAATTATATAATCTAATAAGGTGCCCAAAGATTATATGAAAAAAATTTCGTTAGTGTACCCTAAGTGGATTATAGTAAAAAAAAATAAAACAAGGAACATGATTTTTTTTTAAACCTTAATCTTTCGCAAGATGTTCTATAATTTTATTTCGTAACACGTTTGATCGCAACAAGTACCAAAAAAAATCGAATCAATCCACTGAAGCGTTTCCGGAATTTTGTTGTTGTTTTATTTGAAAAAAAAAAATCATTGCGTTAACGGGGATGAAATTTTCAGAAAATTTGTTTTTTTTATTCTCCAAATTTTGCTGGAGAAAATGCGGGGGTGATTTTTCCCTACTTACCCGGCTATGGCCTTTCAACAAAATCGAAGGGTGTCACCTGAGGGATGTTCCTTGTCAGTGACTCTTGAACGTGGTGAAATAAAAATAAAAATTAAATTGGCCCTGAGCGAAAAAAAAAACTCCTGATGAATATCCAATTACCTTTTTCTCTTGGCCATCTCTTGAGCCATCGCAATTTTTTCTATCCTTCATCTTCCATCATTGACAATACAGGTGAAAGGATTTAACAAAATCCGCGCTCGTTTCGTCGTCCTTATTTTTTTCCTTTCCTCCCTCTCACGCTCTGTTTCCGGTTCCCGCTCTCTCAATTTCTCATCACTGACAATTTACAAAGTTCTTCGCCGAGGTCCTCGAGCAAGTAGAGAGAATAGACGTCGAATTAAAAGTCCGTTAATTCCGGTGAGTTTTCTCGTCGGTCGACCGACAGTGACATGGCTGTTTCCGGGCCCGAGAGTTGGAAATTCATTAAAAATAAATCTACGTGCACGCGCTTCTCTATCTGTCTTTTTTCTCTCTTCTTTCCACTCGCGCTGATCCAGCGTCTCACATAATAGTCTACCCCAGCGCTCTCTGGCTTATAATCAGCGTTTGCACCTTATTCCGTGGGTCGGGCCCCTCGCGATTATCATTATCGCCCTTTAAGGGACCAGTCCGCTTTGGAGCCACGAAAAAGGCTGTTGTCGCGATTTTTGAGGTTTTTATAAAAGATGTGTATATAAAAGTTGTTGGGCTTGATAAATAAAGTCTTGAAATACATTTTTAACAATGTTTTAACTAATTTTTATTCATTTTTAAATAAAAAAACTATAGTTTAACGTAACGCCTCAAAAATCGGAGCTACCTACTCCATCATAACTCGGCAACGACTTGTCCGAAACAAAAAAATCAAAGTCCATTAGATTCCGTATGACACCAGCTACAAAATGACCGTCGGATATAAAGTTTTATCAAAAAATAAAAAAAATGGCAGGTAAAAAACGAAGAAAGTAACAAGAAACACGTTTTTCGCAATTATTCGCCAAAAAAAACAGTAAAAATCAAAATTTTAAAACCATCGATGGTCATCTTGTTACGAATCATGTTTACAATATGTGGTTCAGATTTCAAGAGAATCGGTTTATTAGTTTTAGAGAAACGATGGAGCTTGATTTTGAAAACCCCGAGCAGAAATTTGTTCAGGGTGAAATCCGGACCGGATCAGGCTGCCACAATAGCAAATCCGGGCCGGGTCAGGCAAATTTAGTCCGGCCCTGATCAGGGATGTAACGCTTTTGCATATTCAGGTCCGGATCAGGCGGTTTATCAGGCCCGGATCAAGCAACATATCCGGCCCGGATCAGGCATCTTATCAGACCCGGGTCAGGCTCCGTATCTGGTTCGGATCAGGCACTTTATCAGGCCCGGATCAGGCATCTTACCAGGCTCGGATTAGGCATTATATCTGGCTCGGATCAAACAACTTATCTGGCTCGGATCAGGTGCCTCATCCAGACTGAGACATGCGTGTCATCTGCCTCAATCATTTGATTAATTTTTTGTTCAAAAATAGATCAACATTTATTAAATTGTTATCGCAGTTACACGTTATCAAGTTTACTAACGTTATGAAAAATATGAAAACATTTTTTAAAGTTTAAGTTTTTATTTTATTTGACTTGATCGTTTAGATTTTTTTCCGGTTTTGGCGATGACCGTCCCAATCTTTCGCATGTTTATGACCGTCGCTAGTCCATCCGAAATTTATTTCTCTTTGATAGAACCTGCGTGGGGAGTACCATCATACTCTGTCAAGATTGCATCTGAAATATTTTGAATACATAGAAAAATCACATCTTTATATTAAGAGCATATATCAGTCGGACCTAGAGAGCGCCACCGCTCCACCATCGAGTATATCTATATTTATCATAAGTATAGATATATTCGACCAGGGAAAAGTGAGCGATATAGGCTCCAACTGATATATCCCCTTGAAATAATTAAATAATTAATAATTATTTTAAAATGGTGTACCTCGTAGTGGCGTAGCTCAGTCTCTTTTTGTCGTTCTCGCATCATTTGTGTATATATAGTGTTGTATATATATTATTGAGAAAAAAATGTTCGACGGTACAAAATGCAATTTGCGCAATTATTTCTCGTCATCTGGTCCTTGCACGTATGTATAAGTACATTTATGTACATATACGTATGTTTATACTGTTGAACATTTTTTCTTGATACGAAATATATTACACTATATATACAAATGGTGCGAAAGTGACAAAGTGAGGTTAAGCTACGCCGCATAGTCTTCGCCCATCAAGTCGTATTTTATATATTATCACTGTTCATGTGTAGATAATCCACAGTATAATCGCAAATATACTTTACCTGAGATTTTGTATGCACATCACTTTATTGAAGGGCTTGCCTTTCTTCGGGAGAAATTGATGAACCAAACGAGATGTGTCGATGTAGCTACAGCGTGGCTGTTGCGCTTGCTTCTAACGTATATAATACGGGACTGGCTGCCCGTATTATATACTTAAAAATTAACATAAATATTTATTTATGTTCTCATTAATCATGCGTGCCTGATCAGGGCGCCTTATTGATGCCTGATAAGGCTCCTATCCGGCACAAATCAGGAGTGCCTGATCAGGGCGCCTTATTAATGCCGGATCAGGCTCGTATCCGGCGCAAATCAGGCGCGCCTGATCAGGGCGCCTTATTGATTTCTGCTTAGGCCCCTGTCTGGCGCAAATCAGGCGTGCCTGATCAGGGCGCCTTATTGATCCCTGATCCGGGCCTGATGAAGCCTCAGGCAGCCTGATTAGATTTCTGCTCGAGACGTTGTCTCGAGAAAAGGCGTTTGTAGTTTATACTATGAAAAACTCTTACCTAAACTCAATCGGTAATTCCGGCACCGTACAAAATCCCTTCTGATTGCTCATCGTCGTCGATTTCTTCGAGTCTTGCTTGCTTTCGATTTTTTGAAATTTTCAAAGTGGACTGGCCCCTTAAACGGCCCATTTTCTTCCAACTTCTTCCCTTTCTACCGGCGACCGAGCCCTTTGTGTACTCTCTCTCTCTCTTCTCTCTCTCTCTCTCTCTCTCTCTCTCTTCTCTCTCTCTCTCTCTCTCTCTCTCTCTCTCTCTCTCTCTCTCTCTCTCTCTCTCTCTCTCTCTCCTCTCTCTCTCTCTCTCTCTCTCTCTCTCTCTCTCTCTCTCTCTCTCTCTCTCTCCTCTCTCTCTCTCTCTCCCTCTCTCTCTCTCTCTCTCTCTCTCTCTCTCTCTCTCTC
>OZ023324.1:24572847-24744132 GCA_964007375.1 Ophion obscuratus
CCCCTCCCTCCCTCTCCCCCTCCCTCCCTCTCTCCCCCTCCCTCCCTCTCTCCCTCTCCCTCCCCCTCCCTCCCTCTCACCCCCTCCCTCCCCCTCTCCCCCTCCCTCTCTCCTTCTCCCTCCCTCCCTCTCTCCCCCTCCCTCCCTCTCTCCCTCTCCCTACCCCCCCCCTCTCTCTCTCTCTCTCTCTCCCTCCCCCACCTCTCCGCTCTTTTATACCATATACGAAGCTTTTTAATCCCGAGGCTAGGTCGTTAACGTTTGCTCCGTTCACTCTGGCTTAGTCAGTGGCGGGGTGAGTCGCCGGGCCAAGCCGGCAATTGCAATGGCAAGAGACGTCTCTTCCGTCACAACCGATATAAAATGAGTTTTTTCCCCTTCCTCTCATACACACGGTAACTTGTCGCTTTGAATATATGTCACGCGAAAGCTCCCGAGGCTTTCTCGAGCAAAATACGACAATGAGAAATAGCATCGCTTTGTACGCGAGCCGAAGAAAATTAGCATGAAAAAAATCGTAGTCGCGAGAGTATAATTTTTTCGGCAATTAAATTCACTTCCCCGGCCGGTAAATATTTTTATTTCGCGAGCCTCTTTGTTATCCTTCGAGGATGTGTATGCTTGTTGTCTTCGTTGTTAATACGCGGCAGCGCTTTCGTGATTGGCAAAGAGCTCGTTACGTGACAAAAGCACGCTTTGAGCGAAGTAAAAAAAGGATAAGAGACAAATAAATGGTCGGTGGTAGTTTTTCATCCGTCGCAGTGCTTCGCGCACCGAAGTTCCCCCGAAACACAACACGTACGATGCACAAAGGGCACGAGAGGTGTTTCAACGGAAAGAAAGAAAGAACGAAATAAAAGAGCTCGCGTTCGCTTCGAAGCGCGCGAGAGACCTTTTAATTTCGCGAAGCGAACGTTTCGCACATGGAATAAAAGGAAGAGAAAAAAACACGAGGTCGATGTAGTTACAAATACGAGCGTTTTTTGCTTCTCTAGACCATTTAATGCACGGCCCACTCGGAACAATTGGCTACGAACGTAACCGTGGATGAGCTTGTAACGTGGACACGCTATAACAGACGAGAGAGTCCCGTGAGACGAATTATCGAGAAAACAATGAAGAAACATCTCACGGAGAAATGTAAGAGGGAACGAGCCCGTGAATACAGACGAGATGACAGGCATTTTTTTTTTCTTGGAAATCATTTTGTTAAAACGCGCCTTTCCGCTTTGTTTGCTCAATGGCGGGGCCGGGTTGAAATTCCGAACGTTGAATGATCAGAACGCTCGAAACTCCGAAAATATACTACCCCGAAAGATGAAAACTCCGAAAATCTGAACACCGTCAAAATAATTCGACTATGGAAGCTTTAAAAGTTTCAAATTTTCAAACAAATTGACGAATTATTTTTTTTAATTAAGAAATGATGTTACGTCTATTTGAAATTTGTCTAGACAATGTTCTACGTTCTACATAATTTACAGTCAACTGTGTAGACTTTCGCTGGCACAATCTTGACGAACCTTGTAATTTCGGTACATTAAAATTAAGAATTTTAAACCGTCAAGATCATGCCAGCGAAAGTCTACACAGTTGACTGTAAATGATGTAGAACCGTGTAACATTGTCTAGACAAATTTCAAAATTGACGCAAAATCGCTTCTTAATAAAAATAATTCTTGAAATAATTCGTCGATTTATTGAAAATTTTGAAACTTTTGTAACTTCCATAGCCGAATTATTTTGACGGTGTTAAAATTTTCGGTGTTTTGGTCTTTCGTGTAAAATTCTTTCGGAGTTTTGAGCGTTATGGCCATTCAAAGTTCGGAATTTCAACCCGGCCCTATCTTGAATTTCGAAACACTAAAATTTGGATTTTTAAACCGACAGAGCATTAACAGTTCGGAATTTCAAGCCGGCCCCTCCATGGAGAGTACCGTTGATTTGGTAATTTTTCGCGTGTCCTCTCGACACCCGGGATGCGTTATTACGGTTCGAGAAAAATACACGACCCGCAAGCCAGTCCCGGCAAAACAAAAGAACACGCGCGCGCTCTTGTGTGTAACAAGTAGAAACGGTCGTCCCGTGTGGTCAGACCAGTTAAGGGCGGGGTAAAGTATTAAAATTTTTTTTTCATTTTTTAAATGAATGCATAATATATCAAGAATATTGTGTTAAAATTTCAAGTCGATCGGAGTAAAATTGACGAAGTTATGAGTATTTGAGCGTCTATTGCTCCATGACGGGTTTTGTACCTGGGCGGCAGCTGCGCGGCGCGCTATTGTATTTTTCGACCCCGAATAAATTTCTTGATAAACGGGCCTGTTCCAGGCCCGACAAGTTGACGATTTGCGAATTAGTAGAGCAGAGGAGCAAGCGGCGCACGACAGTAAAGAAGAAAGAGTTTTGCGTAGACAAACGCAAAAAGATGCTCTCGATCATCTTGATGGAAGCCTTTTGCTCTACGGACCTGGCAACGACGACTTTCAGTGAGTATAAGAAAATTATCGAGTTTTATTTTGAATTTCTAAAAATTCAAAGATAATTGTAAAAATCGGAAAAAATCGGAAAAAAAATTGGGTTGCGGGGAAATTTGTTGACTAATTTTTTTTTTCATTATTTTGTTAATAACATTTTGGAATTATTATTATGCAAAATTAATCTTTTGAGTACCTTTAATATGCATGAATTTTCTCAGATTTTTATGCAATCGAGAAGTGTTCTCAAACTTATGTGCAATGAGCGCTAAGCGACCAAACTCTTCTGCGTTTTTCAAACCGTTTTTCTGAGCCTTGTCATATTTGAAGTCGGTGTGCACGATAACTCAATATCTACTGGACCAATCGCTTTGAAATTTTGCACAGTACTTCTTCACATAATTCACCAGGTATTGTCGAGAGCTTTTTTTTTTTTTTTTTTAATAATTACTAATTTTTCAACAACAAATTAGCCGATTTTTTTAGCGAAAATCGGGTCTTTTGGCTCCCAAGTGCTACGAAAAATCGAATAATCGAAAAAAAAAATCCTCCCGTCATTACCTCGAGAAACATCTCCTTTAACAAATGCATTTTGATTTTTTTGTTTCAGATGATTCTGTTGGGAGTTATGGTGCACACCGCAAACCAACTTTTTTTCGAGGCGCCTCCGGGGTTTAATTTTCACTCGCTCAATTTTGAATATTTTGCAATGCAAATTTAGGATAATGTTGTTCAAATGTTACTTTATTATATGTAAATTTTTCAATAAACGAACACGATTCGTTACGCCAAAAAAAAATCTTAAAAACATGCCTTTTTTTCGCCGAATTAACTTTACCCCGCCCTTAAGGCGTCTGGCCACCTTGGCCGATCGAAAAATGGGTATATTTTTAAAAAAATAATAAACTCGAAAGTATGGGCCGGAATATTTTTATTTTTTCACACAACGTCAGAAAGGGCTTTAAGAATAACGTTAATAAATTTCCGTTCAAAATATGAAAAAATAGCGCCGTTATGCACATTGCCGTGGAGGCCCTCCGCACGATACGCGCGGTCGTTGTCCCAACCGTTCATGTCACATCAGAAAAAAAATCAGCCCATTCGTGTCGCTACAATTTAGCGTAGCGGTTTTTTTTTCGACCATTAAAAAAATTATGGTGAGCCGAAGAAAAAAATTTGTAGTTTTTACCGACATTTTTCAAGCGAAAACAATAATAAAACAAAAACTAATCAAGTTATCGCAAAAATCCTACGTGACATTTTAGATAATGTATCTAAAGGTATTGTGTAAAAAATTGAAAGCAATCGGACCGGTATCGAGATGAAAAATCAGCATTTTGAATCGAAAAATTAAAAATATTTTACAAATGTTTTATCAATTTAAAAAAAACATTTAAATTTTCGAATTTTTTTTCTTAAATTCAACAAGCAGCTATTGCAAAGCTGTGAATAATATCGATGAAAATTGGTGCTTTCATTTTGATGATGATTACACGATATTTAGGAACAGTACACTTGGTTCTTTAATTGTTTTGTAAAACTTTAATCAATCGGTACGAAAAAATGATTCGATGGATTAATATGAAAACGTGCAGGAACATTAGGGGTACATTGAGCTGAAAAAAAACGCGGCAACATTGGTATTTCCTTCAATATTTGTAAAGTAGTGGTAGATTTATTGAAAAACTATGAAATCACTTTTTGTACTTTTTGAAAATAAATGTTAAAGGTGAATAAAAAAATTCTCACAAAATCAACGAAAGGGACTTGTAGAAAATTTATTCAAGTTTTCAATGCTGCCCTTTAACTCCCTGTGCAATAATTGGTTCCTGAGATATCGATGATCAAAGACAAAAGGATCTTTTTTCATTTAAATTTGGATATCTCAGCAAATAATTGACGTTGAGAGACCAAAAAAAAACCAAATTGAAGCTGAATAAACTAGCTAACTGACCTATGCATTGATTTAACTGAAAAAAAAATCCCGAGCCCGTGGACCCTTGAGAAAAAAAAACAAAAAAATTTGGAAACATTTTTTCTCCCGCTATTTCTTATGATTGCGCGATAACCGTGGCTCGCAAAATATGTTTGCCTAGAGATCTTGAAACTAGAAACTTGAAGCTTGAAAATGCGTTTTTTTTTTTTCATCTCGATGCGACCATTTTTCACACAGATACAGCGCTTCAAAAAGCAGCAAAAAAATTACAGAAATGTTCTGTTCCTTTAATTTTTGGAGCAGAGTATTATTCTGGATTAATTGATTAGTTGCTGCTCCCTCGTGCACGAGTGTTGTGTGTACGCGTGTCGAATTTATTAAATACAAACAAAGCTTTTGCGATACGAGTGTCGTTTTTTTTTCGTCCCTTCTCTCTTACTTTTTTAATTGGAATAATGCAAAAGGCACGAAAGGAAGATACAAAAATGTCATATATAAAAAAATGTTAAACGTCCGTTGTGTAACGTGACCCATTGCCTTATCGACGAAATCAGGTCAGCTGACACACGTGATAAAATTTCAAATGAACGTATCGTAATGATCTTCTCGTCGTACGAAAAAGTGTGTTCTACAAAGAAGATGCGTTTTTCTATTAACTACTTTGAAAAAAAAATTCAAAATTTTCCAAGCCCTACAACACTAAAAAAAAGAAAAATCTTTCATTTTTTTATTTTTTAACCCCAATGACTAGGTTGATTCTGCTAAAATTTACACTGAATTTTCTTTCATTAGTGTAAAATAACATGCGTAAGTTGCATTCGGGGCTGGGCTTGCGTTCAGTTAATATCGTCGTCTTAAATTTAATGGAAAATGGTTTTTATCGAATAACTCGACGATTTAGAATTTTTAAGTAAGAATGGTAATGACTAAACTTATAGGAAATTGAGCGCTTTACAACTTCGGTTATTACAGTTTTTTCTCTACCATCGATATTTTTCGAATTAAACCTGAAGAAAGCGGCTATTGCAGTATCTCGTTTATTTTTAACTTTAGGGCATACACGAATATAAACAAACTTATAGAAAATAACATTTTGGACAATTTTTGTTCCCACCTTTTTTTCCTAGAATCAATATTTAAGGTCGTACGTTAACGGTAAAGGAAAAGAGCGAATGACTCGCAAAATATTTTCACGCTTCTCTTTTTGACTTACCGTTGACGTACGACGTTAAATATTGACTCTAGGGAAAAAAACGGTATGGACCAAAATTGTGGAGAATTTTATCCTTTACAAATCTGTTTATGTTCATTTATGACCAAAAGTTGAAAATAAACCGGATAATGCAATAGTCGCTTTTTTCAGGTTTAAGTCGAAAAATATCGATGGTAGAGAAAAAACTGCAATGACCAAAGTTGTAAAGCACTCGATTTCCTACAAGTTTAGTCATTACCATTTTAACTTAAAAATTGTAAATCGCCGAGTTATTCAACAAAAACAATTTTCCATTAAATGTAAGACGACGATATCAACTGAACGCAAGCCCAGCCCAGAATGTAACTTACACATGTTGTTTTACACTAATAAAAGAATATTGAGTGTAAATTTCAGCATGATCAACCCAGTTATTGGAGTAAAAAAATTCAAAATGTAAAGATTTTTTCTTTTTTCTAGTGTTGTAATAATTCGAAAATTTTGATTTTTTTTTTCAAAGTAGCTTATAGAAAAACGCATCTTTTTTGTAGAGGACACTCTTTCGTACGACGAGAAGATCACTACGATACGATCATTTTAAATTTGATCACGTGTAAAAGCGTAGTGAGTCGATAAAATTCTGAAAAAAAATCCCACGTACTCAAAATATACGATAAAAAAACATCACCAACTTTGAAAAAGATTGAAGAAGGTCAGGCTTTTAGGCCGTTCGAAAACGCTTGGAATAGCTCATATAAACATTGTGCGCATATGCCCGGCCACCCTCGTACCCGTACACCACGCGCGTTGTACCGGGCTCTATTAAGCTCGGGAATAATTTACACGAGTCTTGGGTCTGTAAACGTTGCCTAAGCCTATCGGAGGTCGAAATTACCGTGCACACGTTGCGGACTGGAAACACGAGGAGACGCGGAGAAGAACGGTAGGCGCGCGAGCGCGGGGTCAGCCAACCTCGAGACTTTGGCTGTGTCTACAACGTATCCATGCTGGAAAATATAGAACGCGGGAGAGCGAGCTCGTACCGTGTACATTATCCATGTATACGGGCTATTCCTCCCAAAATTCAAAACGGAAACATATTATTATAACTTATTCTTATTAAAATACAAATGATTTCTATTAAGAAGAAAACGTGAAATGAAATAACGCGTACAGGTGTGAAAAAGCAAAAAAGCTACTCGGTCCAGGATAGGATAAAGCCTTTAAAACGATTTCAAAGCATTATAGTGAATTATTTCTTCTTCATTCTCGTGTCTTGGCCCTTGCCTTGCGTGTTCGTTCCACTGCTGCCTCTCTCTCTCTCTCTCTCTCTTTCTCTCTCTCACCCTCACCCTCTTGAACTTGAGAGCTTCTCAGCGAGTCGGGACCTTGTATCGTCCGCTCCTTCGAGTTCACACTGAATTATAACCTTCGCGCGAAACTCTCTGATTATTTCTAATCGCAATGTTTCACTTGCCGTTGTGCTTTTCCCATTTTCACGCACGGCATCGGATCGAAGCAAATATTTACATATCGAAATGACGTTGGATCAATCGAATGAAATTTCAGGTGAGCATTTGTCCCTTGTCGATTAATCGGATCGAGTGATAACAAGGAGAGTATACGGTAAACCAAACGTGTGCTAAACAATTTGTTGACTCTATTTGGCGTAAAAGTTACGTGACGCGAAATCGCAATCCTCGTACGCACACACGCGCGTATATGTACGTTCGCTGGCGGATTATTTGCATGTACCGTCGTTCGGCTCGGTGAAATATCGGTATGAAAAATAGTTTGTTCATTACATACGGGTACTGAATAATTCCACAAAATTTAGTTGTTGCCATCGATGTTCTCCAAACGAGCTTTGTTGGCGCTCCGTTGTCCACCAAGCACTCAGATCGTTCCTTCGAAGGCAATTTTAGCGTGAGATTTCCCGGAATATGTAAAGCAGCAGGCGTGCGAATACATCAAGAGAGCGAGAGCAACAAACGCGTAAGTTAACCCCGCGAGGGGCAGGCAACCTTCTCAAAACGCTCCACTCAACCGCCAGGATTGTGTCAATACGGGAATTAGTTACGAAAGCTTGGCGTCTGCGCGAGATCTTGCGATCCCATCTACCGATGTGCCACTTGTCTCTACTTACGTACAACACGGCCAACTTTTAAAGCATCGATAGTTTATATCTCCGGTGTAGCCCAACTGTAGCAACGAAAATAAATCGCACTGTTATTAAAAAAAAAAAAGAAATCTCGAACGGCGGACAGCTTTTCCAAACGAAGCGAGACTCGGAAGGCAAAAGGGGCTTAAAGTTTCTAATCGGCACGTGTTTCACGGCCGGAGCCCGCCCGCGTCTCGCTAGCTCCGAGCTCGCTACATTCCACCGGGAGGGCCGAGAGAAACGAAAAAAGATAACAAGTAGGCGGAGAAAGAGAGAGAGAGAGAGAGAGAGAGAGAGAGAGAGGGTTTAATTCTTCTAAAACTTTGTACTCAGGAGTTTTCGGGGTCGCTGATTACGAATCTGGCATTAGATTTTTAAAATTCAAATGGCGTATCCAATATTAATTCTTCTTATTAATTCTTCTAAAACTTTGTACTCAGGGGTTTTCGGGGTCGCTGATTACGAATCTGGCATTAGATTTTCAAAATTCGAAATGGCGGATCCAATATGGCGGACGTGAAATTCCAAATACTTATTAATTCTTCTGAAACTTTGTACTCAGGGGTTTTCGGGGTCGCTGATTACGAATCTGGCATTAGATTTTCAAAATTCGAAATGGCGGGTCCAATATGGCGGACGTGAAATTCAAAATACTTATTAATTCTTCTGAAACTTTGTCCTCAGGGGTTTTCGGGGTCGCTGATTACGAATCTGGCATTAGATTTTCAAAATTCGAAATGGCGGATCCAATATGGCGGACGTGAAATTCCAAATACTTATTAATTCTTCTGAAACTTTGTACTCAGGAGTTTTCGGGGTCGCTGATTACAAATCTAGCATTAGATTTTCAAAATTCAAAATGGCGGATCCAATATGGCGGACGTGAAATTCAAAATACTTATTAATTCTTATGAAACTCTGTACTCAGGGGTTTTCGGGGTCGCTGATTACGAATCTGGCATTAGATTTTCAAAATTCAAAATGGCGGATCCAATATGGCGGACGCGAAATTCCAAATACTTATTAATTCTTCTAAAACTTTGTACTCAGGGGTTTTCGGGGTCGCTGATTACGAACCTGGCATTAGATTTTCAAAATTCAAAATGGCGCATCCAATATGGCGGACGTGAAATTCCAAATACTTATTAATTCTTCTAAAACTTTGTACTCAGGGGTTTTCGGGGTCGCTGATTACGAATCTGGCATTAGATTTTCAAAATTCAAAATGGCGGATCCAATATGGCGGACGTGAAATTCTAAATACTTATTAATTCTTCTGAAACTTTGTACTCAGGGGTTTTCGGGGTCGCTGATTACGAATCTGGCATTAGATTTTCAAAATTCAAAATGGCGTATCCAATATGGCGGACGCGAAATTCCAAATACTTATTAATTCTTCTAAAACTTTGTACTCAGGGTTTTCGGGGTCGCTGATTACGAATCTGGCATTAGATTTTCAAAATTCAAAATGGCGGATCCAATATGGTGGACGTAAAATTCCAAATACTTATTAATTGTTCTGAAACTTTGTACTCAGGGGTTTTCGGGGTCGCTGATTATGAATCTGGCATTAGATTTTCAAAATCCAGAGAGAGAGAGAGAAAGAGAGAGAGAGAGAGAGAGAGAGAGAGAGAGAGAGAGAGAGAGAGAAAGAGAGAGAGAGAGAGAGGATGAAAGCTTCCAGGTACTCGGCATTATCTAGCCCTCTCTTCTCTCGACCCACCGCTCCGCGTGTTCCTTTCCCTCGAAGCTTTCAACCCTCTCACACCGGAGTACTCGACGTTAAAAGGGGTAAACACGAGGCGCTTTTTCTCCCTTTCCCTTTCGACCGACCGAGCGCAACGGCCTCTGGGGCACTCGCTGTACACGCTGGTAGGTGCAACTATCAGCACAACGCAGCGAAAAAGCTCGTTTCTTTTTTTCCAACCTCCGATACCTTTGATTTGCTGAAACTCCTTCTTGCTCTTTTGCTCTCTTCGCACTCCACCGTTGTAACAATGATATATTCAGTAGCGTGGAAAAGTTTCGGGCCACCCTATTTTCCGTGGATATTGCATAAAAATACGATGGTACGGGAAATACAAACGAGTGATGACACTTATAATTGGCGTTGAGATGTTCCATATTTAAAAAAAGGTGGTATAAACAGTACTATCACTCTTCAACAATTAACTATCCAACAGTTTTTTTTAAAGGACTGTGTAAAAGCATTGGGCCATATACTATTGCGTATGAAAACAAAAAACAAAACATTATAAAAATAACAAAACATGGTTTAGTTTTCTGTCTAGAGTTAATACTTCGTTGCCATACCCTTAGCAGCGATTACAGCAGCACATCTTCGGGGTATAGACGCAATTAATTGCGAGATGCGATCTTGTGGCATTTTTTCCCACTCGTATTGCAAATGATCCCATTATTCCGTCTTGTTGGAGTGATTATTCGTTCCAACGCGAACCTTGAACTCTTGCCACAAATGTTCAATCGGATTTAAATCCGGTGACTGCGAGGGCCAGTCGAGAAGGCGCACTTTTCGACTTTCCAGGAAATTCTTCACAAGACGCGAAGCATGTTTGGGATCATTGTCGTGTTGAAATATCCACCCATTCGGCATATTTTTCTTTGCAAATGGAAGCATATGGTCTTGCAATATATTTCGATACATCATAGCGTCCATATTGCCTTGGATTTCCATTAGCGGACCGATACCGTTATCAGAAAATGCTCCCCAAACTTTAACATTTCCGCCACTGTGTTTTACAGTTGGAATTTGATATCGTACATCGTATCTCGTACCTGCTGGACGTCTTACGTACTTGCGACCATCAATTCCGAACAATTGAAATTTGGACTCGTCGGAAAAAACGAACTTTCCGCCAATTCGATACTGTCCAATGTTGATATTTTGTGGCAAAATTCAATCTAGCCTTCTTAGTCTTTGTGCTAACGAGTGGTTTCTTTACACCGACGCGCCCAATCAATCCCACAGCCTTCAGACGTCGGGATACCGTACTCCGACTGATATCAGCAAGATTTTCACTGCGTAATTCTCGCGAAATTATTGCTGCAGTTTTTCGCAGATCTACGACGCACTTTCTTTTAATGATTTTGTCCACGCGTTTTCAATTTTTTCGTCGTCTACCGCTTCGACTTTTATCACACAACGAATTTGTTGATTTATATTTCGCAATAATACGGTTTACTGTGCTTTTCCCAATAGATAGAGTATTTGCAATATCACGAGAACTCGTTCCTTTTTCAAATATTAGGTGTACAAATAAGTTTTAGGACAGTTTTCAAAAAATTCAAGATTTATTAAAAAATAAGTAAAACACAGTTATTCATCGAAGTAATCTCCATCGCACTGAATGACCTTCAGCCATCTCTCAGGTAACTCGCGGATGCCTTTCGCAAAGAAACTTTCGTCTTGCGAGGTGAGAAATTTAGCGACCCATTTTTCCACTTCTTCAAATGTTTTGAATCGCACGTCAGACAAATCGTTCTGCATTTTCCGGAATAAATGATAATCGGATGGGGCTAAGTCTGGTGAATACGCCGGGTGTGGTACAGCTTCCGATCCAAGCGCTAGTAACGTATCCTTGACCGGTTTACCCACATGAGGCCGCGCGTTGTCATGGAGCAGTTTTACTAGACGTTTTCCTTTACCAGTAAATGGACGTTTCTTCGCAATTTTTTGATTCACTTGCATCAATTGATGACAATAGCGATCGGTATTAACTGTTTGACCAGGTTTGAGAAGTTCATAATACAGTACGCTTTTCATATGCCCACCATATGCACAGCATGACTGTGTTACAATGAACATTGCGCTTTGGCGTGGATGTTGTCGGCTCGCCGGGGTCAACCCAATGATATTTGCGTTTCGGATTATCAAAATGAATCCACTTTTCATCGCCGGTCACAATTTTCCACAAGAAAGACTTTCTATGTTGCTTGTTGTAAAGACTCACACAAATGTTAAGACGACTGTTTTTATTTTCTTGAATCAGAAAGTGTGGTAGCCACTTTGTTCCTTTTCGAATCTTACCCATTGCTTTTAAATGATAAGAAACAGTTTGTTGAGTTACTCCAAGCTGTTCCGAAAGTTGTTTCTCCGTCTGACAAGAGTTTTCATCCAGCAACGCTTGCAGTTCCTGATCGTCCACCTTTACAGGAGGCCCCGTGCGTTCACGGTCACTAACGTCGAAATCACCTTCTTTGAATCGCTTATACCAATACTCACATGTACTTTTAGATACAATGTTGTCTCCAAGAACAGAACATATCGATTCACACGCTTTCCTAACACTTTTTCCTTGATGGAATTCATAGCGAATGCAGTGTCTAATAAATAGCTTATCGGTCTGCATGTTTAATTTACAGAATTTATAGGTTATGTTTATGACTCCTTTACGTTTCGATACTACATATCAAGCACCATTTATGATAAGTGAGCGGGACCTTTGAATTAATTTAGAATAGCTGTTATGATACAAAATCGAAGTGTCCTAAAACTTATTTGTACACCTAATAGTTTTAACACAACTACGCGGACCTCAATTTTTGTGTGTTTCGCCACTGCGGCAGAAATAGAACTGATTTTTTCATGGTTCTTTGTGTTTCGAACTAACGCGAAAGAAAGCGCGGAAGCAAACGTAAACAAACCGTGTGGCTGGAGAAGGTGAGACAGCGGCCCAATATTTTCGCACACTGACCGAACGCGTTCGACGCTGTACAACACAAACCATACACTATACAAACAAAATAATATACCACGCCGTTATGCATATCACAGCTCCCTCAAATATTTGAAATGATGGAGAGGTTCAGGCATTAAATATTTTATCGAATAACTGACAAGGGGACAGTACGGCAGTCGGATTTTTGTAATTTTTAATACTCATGGTACGTGAAGTTCAGAGCTCGAATATTAATTCCCAAAGCAGTTCGACGCTATATTCAGAAATTTTCCAGAAAATTGACTTTGAAGTTTTCGAGCGCACTCTTATCCCACAAAAATGCAACGATATTCGAACCGGGCTCGTGGCGTACCCGGTAGCGCTCGAGTCTAGTAATCGCGGGGTCGCTGGTTCGAGTCTCACTTCGAATTTTTTTTTTTTTTTCATTTTTTTTTTTAATTCGCATACCTCCGTCATTTAAATATCCCGATAAATGTTTGTTGTATACAATCACATATTATTATATATAATTAATATAATATATCTATATATGTTTATATATGGACAAAATCCATATATAGTTATTTATGTACAAAATTCATTATAGTTATACATAATTATATATTTTCTCATGTATGATCATATATTATTTATATATAACAATAGGTGATTATTTATAAAAAAATAAGTAAATAATCCCGGGATAAAAATCATAAAATCTATGCTAATTCACATATACGTAATTATAATTGTCAATGATAAATGCAAGTCTTATTTTTGATTATCTCTTGCTTGAAATTGCGAATAGGCGACGTAAAAATATCCAGTAATAATATTTACATAAACTCCCTTGTAGATTAATAGGAATATAAATAGTAGAAGATATATAAAACCGATGTATAAAACAAACGAATACAGACCGAATAATAAAGTATTCAATTCCTTACCCGACCTTTTTCATTTTCATCCTAAAAATGTTGTTGGTTATAAATATTGATACTTGAAAATGTATGTTTATAATCAAGAGATAATTAAAAGTATGACTTACGTTTTTTCATTTAAAAAAATAAAAAAAATAAAAAAATTTCGAAGTGAGACTCGAACCAGCGACCCCGCGATTACTAGACTCGAGCGCTACCGGGTACGCCACGAGCCCGGTTCGAATATCGTTGCATCTTTGTGGGATAAGAGTGCGCTCGAAAACTTCAAAGTCAATTTTCTCGAAAATTTCTGAATATGGCGTCGAACTGCTTTGGGATATTAATATTCGAGCTCTGAACTTCGCGTACCATGAGTACGAAAAATTACAAAAATCCGACTGCCGTACTGTCCCCTTGTGAGAAAAAAAGGTTGGCCCGAAACGTTTGCACGCCACTGTACATGTGTGTGTGTGCGTGTGCGTGTGCGTGTGCGTGTGCGTGTGCGCGCGCGTGTGTGTGTGCGTGTGCGTGTGTGTGTGTGTGTGTGTGTGTGTGTGTGTGTGTGTGTGTGTGTGTGTGTGTGTGTGTGTGTGTGTGTGTGTGTGTGTGTGTGTGTGTGTGTGTGTGTGTGTGTGTGTGTGTTTGTTTATTTACAATTCGAGTACGAAACAATTCTGTCATCTTACAAAGTTGGCACCAGAAGGACACCAGTGACGGTTCTTTCTGGAAGCTGTAGACTCTCCTCATATACAAGAAGAATACAAAATACTGGCTCTCGTCACAACATTTTCCGCAAGTCTACTGCTCCTATTTTCAAGTCTCAGTCCCACGAGGACTACACTCAAACTGCACTTTATGCTAAGAAAAAACGACGAAAAAAAAAACGGTCGCCTTCAGCTCGGTGTTTTTTGTGCTTAGTATACGTCGCGCACGTTCCACATTTCCCGTCTGACTACCCGGTGGAAAAGCCGCATCAAAAGGTACGCACGCGGAGAGCTTATTTTGCGGAGCGGCTTGCCTTATCCATACTGACAAGAACGGGACCGCCGCGGGGAACGCGAGGCGAGAGAAAGACAACGACTGAGCGAGATAGCTGCTGCGATCCATTATTCGATTCTCATATGGATGAATTCTTACCCTTTCTCAAATAACCGATCGTACATCAATTTCGAACTTGAGACGATTGAGAGAGAGAGAGAGAGAGAGAGAGAGAGAGAGAGAGAGAGAGAGAGAGAGAGAGAGAGAGAGAGAGACTGTATCAAGTTTAAGCGGATAAGTACTTACCAACAAAGGTGCTTGCGAGGGCTCATCTCCTGCGGATCGAGCCTTAAATACACCGCAAGAGAAATCGAATTTCTTTCTCAAAGCTCGCCGAAGCTCCTCGCTCAACCACCCCTCCCCCGATTACCACTGTCCTCTCGTGTACAAAGACTCGGCTATAAAAAAAAAGCTCGGAAGAAGAAAAAAGAAAGGAAAAAAAGCCAGCTTGTGTAAAGATCCGTCACGCTGGCAAAGAGATAGAGAGAAAGAGGGGAAAAAAAAAACGTCTCGCGACCAAGGAAACTTTCACGAGCGAGCTTTATCGTTTTGACGCTGCCATTTCCCCCTCCAGCCTCCGGGCATTACAGGATGCATTTTTATTTAAACTCTCCATATTTCTCTCCGACGCAAACTAAAAAATTAACTGTACCGAGGAACATTGGCTTCGAACAAAAAAATATGGCAAACGTTTGAGGGGCGAGTTAACTTTGAAAATTTCAAAAAATCGTAAGCAAGGAAGACTTGAAGAGATCGACGATGATGAGCAATCAGAAGGGATTTTGTACGGTGCACGAATTGCCGATTGAGTTTAGGTAAGAGTTTTTCACGTTATAAACTTCAAACGCGTTTTTCGCGAAACAACGTTTTCAAAATCTAGCTCCATCGTGCCTCTAAAACTAATAAACCGATTCTCTTGAAATTTGAACCACATATTGTAAACATGATTCACAGCGAGATGACCCTCGATGGTTTTAGAATTTTGATTTTTACTCTTTTTTTCCGAAAAACTGCGAAAAAACGCGTTTTTTTTACTTTTTTCGTTTTTCATCTGCCATTTTTTTTATTTTTTGATAAAACTTTATATTCGAGGGTCATTCTGTAGCTGGTGTCATACTGAATCTAATGGACTTTGATTTGTTTGTTTCAGACAAGCCATTGCCTAGCCCACCTATTTTTGAGGCGTTACGTTAAACTATAATTTTCGTACTTAAAAATTAATGAAAATGAATTAAAATATTTTTTTAAATGTATTTCAAGACTTTATTTATCAAGCCTAACAACTTTTATATTCATATCTTTTATAAAATCCTCAAAAAAAAAATTGCGGAAATAGCCTTTTTTGTGGCTCCAAAGTCGACTGCCCCTTTAACTCTTTCAGTCATGCATTTTTCATCTTCACCGGTTTTGATGAAAATTGGTACTCGGGGGTTTTCGGGGTCGCTGATTACGTATCCGGCATTAGATTATCAAAATTCAAAACGGCGGATCCAATATCGAGGAAGTGAAATTCCAAATACTTATTAATTCTTCTGAAACGTTGTACTCAGAGGTTTTCAGGGTCGCTGATTACGAATCTGGCGTTAGATTTTCAAAATTCTGAATGGAAGATCAAATATGGCGGACGTGAAATTCCAAATACTTATTAATTCTTCTAAAACTTTGTACTCAGAGGTTTTCGGAGTCGTTGATTACGAATCTGGCATAAGATTTTCAAAATTCAAAATGGCGGATCCAATTCCAAATACTTATTAATTCTTCTAAAACTTTGTACTTGGGGGTTTTCGGGGTCGCTAATTACGAATCTGGCGTTAGATTTTCAAAATTCTAAAGGGGGCATCGATTAATTACGTGAGGTGATTTTGGCGATTTTTCGACCCCCCCCCCCTCTCCCCCTGGTGAGATGTCGTGAGATTTTGCTCGACCCCCTCCCCCCTCCCCTAATATCACGTGAGATTTTTCAAAATGCATACGTTCACGGAAAATAAATTGTAGTAGAAGTAACTGCGGTTGTAGTACCATTTACTCCACCATGTAAAGTAGTAGGGAGATTCTCCCTACGTGATAAAAATTACGTGATAACTAAAATTACTAAAATTACTAAAATTACGTGATATTTGCCGAAGCCCCCCTCTCCCCCACGTGAGATTGGGTGAGATTTCGCTCAACCCCCTCCCCCCCCCCTAAACGCCTCACGTAATTAATGGACGCCCCCAAATGGCGGATCCAATATGGCGGACGTGAAATTCCAAATACTTAGTAATTCTTCTAAAACTTTGTACTGAGGGGTTTTCGGGGTCGCTGATTACGAATCCGGCATTAGATTTGCAAAATTCAAAATGGCGGATCCAATATGGCGGACGTAAAATTCCAAATACGTATTAATTGTTCTGAAACTTTGTACTCAGGGGTTTTCGGGGTCGCTGATTACGAATCTGGCGTTAGATTTTCAAAATTCTAAATGGCGGATCCAATATGGCGGACGTGAAATTCCAAATACTTATTAATTCTTCTAAAACTTTGTACTCAGGGGTTTTCGGAGTCGCTGATTACAAACCTGGAATTAGATTTTCAAAATGACGGATCCAATATGGCGGACGTGAAATGCCAAATACTTATTAATTCTTTTGAAACTTTGTACTCGGGGGTTTTCGGGGTCGCTGATTACGAATCTGGCGTTAGATTTTCAAAATTCAAAATGATGGATCCAATATGGCGGACGTGAAATTCCAAATACTTATTAATTCTTCTGAAACTTTGTACTCAGGGGTTTTCAGGGTCGCTGATCACAAATCCGGCATTAAATTTTCAAAATTGAAAATAGCGGATCCAATATGGCGGACGTGAAATTCCAAATACTTATTAATTCTTTTGAAACTTTGTACTCAGGGGTTTTCGGAGTCGCTGATCACGAATCCGGCATTAGATTTTCAAAATTGAAAATAGCGGATCCAATATGGCGGACGTGAAATTCCAAATACTTATTAATTCTTTTGAAACTTTGTACTCAGGGGTTTTCGGGGTCGCTGATCACGAATCCGGCATTAAATTTTCAAAATTGAAAATAGCCCATCCAATATGGCAGACGTGAAATTCCAAATACTTATTAATTCTTCTGAAACTTTGTACTCAGGGATTTTCGGAGTCGCTGATTACGAACCTGGCATTAGATTTTCAAAATGACGGATCCAATATGGCGGACGTGAAATGCCAAATACTTATTAATTCTTCTGAAACTTTGCACTCGGGGGTTTTCAGGGTCGCTGATTACGAATCTGGCGTTAGATTTTCAAAATTCAAAATGACGGATCCAATATGGCGGACGTGAAATTCCAAATACTTATTAATTCTTCTGAAACTTTGTACTCAGGAGTTTTCGAGGTCGCTGATCACGAATCCGGCATTAGATTTTCAAAATTGAAAATAGCGGATCCAATATGGCGGACGTGAAATTCCAAATACTTATTAATTCTTCTGAAACTTTGTACTCAGGGGTTTTCGCGGTCGCTGATCACGAATCCGGCATTAGATTTTCAAAATCTAATGCACGCACACAGACGAACACACACACACATATTTATATATGTGTATGTGTGTGTGTGTGAAGTGCATATCAATGATAATGATAAGGAACCACGGATTTTAATTTTGCAGTCATAAATTATTTTTGTTGCAGAATGATCTCAAATTAACTGAAATATTTATTTCTAATATATATTTTACGGAATATTGCTGATAAAGTAGTATTTTATATGATTGAAATTTGTATTGTTACATTGTCAAGTTGAATCGACGATATCGGATCCACCATTTTGAATTTCCAAAATCAGACCTCATATTCGTGATCAGCGACTCAATAAACCCCTAGATCCGTATTTTCAGAGGCATTGGCTCAATATTAGAGCTCTGAGGTGATTTGTTAAAGGGTGGGACCGTAGCGGTCCCACTGTGACCGAAAAATTAGGCATTTTGGCGATCTTTTCTTTTCAGAAAAACTACAAACAAATCGAAATTACAAAAAAGGGTATTTATCATACATATCAGTGACTGTATACAAGACTTTTTTTTTGAAGCGATTAATTTTAATATGGCGATTGTGCAGCGTTTATCTCAAAACTGAATTTTTTAAGTTAGCCGGAAACATAACTCAGACAATTTTCAACCGATTCACTTGAAAGGTTGAATATATTTTGAAAAATACATTGTCTATAGAAGTACGTAGGATTTTTTTTGTTATATTGCATAGTTCATTTGTTATTAACAATTATCTGACGATTTTCTACACAATTTATCACATTCCAAAAATTTGCCTAAACAATCGTCAGATCTTTAATAACAAATGAACTATGCGATATAAAAAAAATCCTACGTACTTTCATAGACAAGTCATTTTTCAAGATATATTCGACATTTCAAGTGAATCGGTTGAAAATTGTCTGACAAGGAACATCCCTCAGGTGACATCCTTCGATTTTGTTGAAATTTGGATATGTTATAAAGCACCGAAAAGTAAGTGATACGTATTTTTTTTATCGGCCGAAAAACGGTTTTAAGGGGTGAAACCACCTCTTAATATAGGGGTGGTTCACCCCTTAATTTTTTTTTGCAATGTCACTATAGTGGATATTTCATTGCTTCGGATTAGAAGAATTTTCGTTTTTGTTTCATTAAAATCGGTGGACTCCTTGTGTGTGAAACTGCTATATTACCCCTAGAGATGCCCTTTTTCGAGGGGTGGTTTCACCCCTTAAAACCATTTTTTCGCCGATAAAAGAAAATACGTATCGCTTACTTTTCGGTGCTTTATAACATATCCAAATTTCAACAAAATCGAAGGGCGTCATCTGAGGGGTGAAACCACCCCTTAATAAAGGGGTGGTTCACCCCTTAATTTTTTTTGCAATGTCACTATAGTGGATTTTTCATTGCTTCGGATTAGAAGAATTTTCGTTTTTGTTTCATTGAAATCGGTGGACTCCTTGTGTGTGAAACTGCTATATTACCCCTAGAGATGCCCTTTTTCGAGGGGTGGTTTCACCCCTTAAAACCATTTTTCCGCCGATAAAAGAAAATACGTATCGCTTACTTTTCGGTGCTTTATAACATATCCAAATTTCACCAAAATCGAAGGGCGTCATCTGAGAGGTGAAACCACCCCTTAATAAAGGGGTGGTTCACCTCTTAATTTTTTTTGCAATGTCACTATAGTGGATTTTTCATTGCTTCGGATTAGAAGAATTTTCGTTTTTGTTTCATTAAAATCGGTGGACTCCTTGTGTGTGAAACTGCTATATTACCCCTAGAGATGCCCTTTTTCGAGGGGTGGTTTCACCCCTTAAAACCATTTTTCCGCCGATAAAAGAAAATACGTATCGCTTACTTTTCGGTGCTTTATAACATATCCAAATTTCAAGAAAATTGAAGGGCGTCATCTGAGGGGAGAAACCATCCCTTAATAAAGGGGTGGTTCACCCCTTAATTTTTTTTGCAATGTCACTATAGTGGATTTTTCATTGCTTCGGATTAGAAGAATTTTCGTTTTTGTTTCATTAAAATCGGTGGACTCCTTGTGTGTGAAACTGCTATATTACCCCTAGAGATGCCCTTTTTCGAGGGCTGGTTTCACCCCTTAAAACCATTTTTCCGCCGATAAAAGAAAATACGTATCGCTTACTTTTCGGTGCTTTATAACATATCCAAATTTTAACAAAATCGAAAAGTGCCACCTGAGGGATGTTCCTTATGAGTTATGTTTTCGGCCAACTTAAAAAATGCAGTTTTGAGATGAACGCTGCACAGCGGCCATTTTGAAATTAATGTCTTCAAAAAAATTATTGTACACAGTCATTCATATGTATGATAAACACCCTTTTATGTAATCTCGTTTTAATTTATGGTTTTTCTGGAAAAAAAAATCCCGAAAAGCCGACTTTTTCGGCCTCCAGAGTGGCCTAAGGCCTTAATACAACTTTATCGAATTATAGTTTTTTCTAGCGGAGGAACAGTTTATTTTACAACGAGTTCTAATAACAAGGGCCTTTTAGAACGTCATGAAAAAATAAAACTCAGCTAAAAAGTTTCGCAGGGACAAACTTTTTCTGGGTCAAATATCCGTCGCGACTGTTTGATGAAAAACTTGCTCTCTCTTATTTCTCGACCTCTCTCGTACACACGCGGGCGCGCTTCACTTACTCGTTTCGTTAGGCTCGGTGGAAAAGCATTATTTCTACATTTTCCACCTTATCGTATTTTTTAATTTTTTTTTTTCGTCAATATTTTTTTCTCTTTGCGTCAAGTGACCGGTTCGTCGTAACACTTAACGCACACGTGCCTGTACGAGGATCCGTG
Organism: Ophion obscuratus; assembly: GCA_964007375.1. Classification (NCBI taxonomy): domain Eukaryota; kingdom Metazoa; phylum Arthropoda; class Insecta; order Hymenoptera; family Ichneumonidae; genus Ophion; species Ophion obscuratus. The sequence goes on from OZ023324.1 coordinate 24,593,599, forward strand.
TCGCGAGAAAACGTTATAGTGCTTGCATATAGGTGAGTCTGCGGTTCAAAAGTCTCAACCGAAGGCCAATAAAAAGGGAGATTCCCGGCTCACCCGCCGAAAATTTATTTACCTCTACGCACAGACAAGAAAAGAGCACAGAAAAGAAAAGAAAGTTGTACTTACACGCGACAGTGTGAAATCGTGATACAGCTGTGAACAGAGGAAAACCAACCGGTCCTCGATACTTCGAAGGTGAATTTTATCCCGAGAGCACAACGAGAGTTTCTTCCTCTTGAGCTTTCACTGCGAAAGGACGCGACGATTGTGTCGAGTTTACGAAAAAAATTAATCGACCGTTGTGTCAACGCGGCGACAAAAACGTCGAGGGAACGTTCGTGTTGTTTATTTTGAAATAATTATTTCGATTTCGCGTGAGCGAAGATGCGAGCCACCCTCTCCGTCAGAGGGTGCGCGGACGACTGAAGCTCGCGAGCCTTGCCGTTGCTCGCGGTCTCTCCCCCGTGGGTGTAGCCGCGCGACGTCAGGCACAGGCTTGCAAGGGACGGGTTTTTCCTCTCTCTCTGTGTTCCTCCATCTAGTAGCTCCCGCTACCGAAGCCTCGCGCACCCATACTCCCCTTCCGAGTGCGACGGAGACCCCGAATACGCGTAACGTCGTCGTCACTGTACTATATACGGCGGGGACGAGAAAAAAGTGAGTAAGAGGTTGAGAGGTGGAACGAGAGTGGGCCTAGCGCGCGCGCGCGATCCTTGTCCCATGGAGCCTTCTCGAGACTGAGAAAATCGTCCACTCGTCCTCTCGAAAAATTCAACGTGAAAGAGAGAAAGGCTGATACGCCGTTATACTTACGAAACGGGGACAAGACGCGCGGCAATTTCAACAAATAAAAGGACCATGCCAGTTGATAGAGGTCGGGATAGAGAAAAAAAAACGAAATATAACCTCCAAGGGTCATGTGACCAAGTGGATAGGTGAAAAAAAGGCGCTTACGTAATAAATAAAACATTGTCATTTCGTACACCAGATATTCCGTTTTATTGAGGAAAAAATCTGAAGAATGCATTGAGAAAAAAACCTATTGAGTCGAAAAAATATATTGGTCCATTCAAATAAATGTCTGAATGTCTGATTTGTTACCATTTTTACGATAAACTTGATAATAAACGAAATAACTGAACATAAAAAAAAGTTCACCCCTAAATTAAGTATAAGTCCGAAAATATTGATCCGAGGGTAAAAATGCTAATAACCAAAGTTGGAGGAAATAAAATTTCCTATGTGATTATTTATTACCATTTTTACAATAAACTTGATAATAAACGAGATAAGTTTTTAAAAACATTTTTTTACCCCTTTTAGCAGTCTAACTCTATAAATATCGATCCTAGGGTAAAAACTATAATCAGCAAACTTGTGGGGAATTACATTTACCACAACTTTGAATACAATCATTTTCACTCTAAGGTTGAAAATAAGCGAGTTATTCGAAAAACAACAAAAAATCCCTCTTTAAATGAAGATGGCGGCAAACGCACCAGGGGGATTTTCCCGAAAATCGAGATTTACACTACCAACCACCCCCCCTGAGTTTAAAAAAAGAAAATCGAAGCCCGGAATTAATTCCAGGTGAAATCCCATTTCGACTGGATTATAAATAAAAAGTGAGCATTAGAATGATCATCCACGATGATAGTGGAGAGAATATCAGATATTCAACAGATACTACACTTTGATCTTAGCCACAGGCCAAGAAGCGATACTCTCTACAGTTTCTCCGGCGTTTAAGTAGATTTTCGGGTCGCGCCACGCTTACGAGAAACGAGCGCGCGTGCGGCTTCTAGCGGTTACTCCGAGAACTACGGGTTTCTTCACACCTATAATTTCGGTGGCGCTCGACCATGATTTTCTTGAATTTTTGCAACCAAATGCGCAAGATACAAATTTTACTTTCGCATAATTTTTTAACCAATTCAGACATTTGCTTAATATTTTTCAATCAACATGAAATATTAATATTTTAAGGGGCCAGTCAACTTCAAACGAGTTTTTTTTCGAAACGCCAACTTCCAGCCAACTTCAAACGCGTTTTTTTCGAAACAACGTTTTCAAAATCTAGCTCCATCGCATCTCTTAAACTAATAAACCGATTCTCTTGAAATTTGAACCACATATTGTAAACGTGATTCGCAACAAGATGACCCTCGATGGTTTTGAAATTTCGATATTCACTCCTTTTCATGCGAAAAACGCGTTTTTTTTCGTTTTTTATCTGCCATTTTTTTTATTTTTTGATAAAACTTCATATCCGAGGGTCATTTTGTAGCTGGCGTCATACTGAATCTAATGGACTTTGATTTTTTTGTTTCAGACAAGCCGTTGCCGACTAGCCCACCTATTTTTGAGGCGTTACGTTAGACTATAGTTTTTGTACTTAAAAATGAATAAAAATGAATTAAATTATTTTTAATGCATCTCATGACTTACTTGTCAAGCCCAACAACTTTCATATTCATATCTTTTATAAAATCGTAAAAAAAAAATCATGAAAATAGCCTTTTTCGTGGCTCCAGAGTGCACGAATAATGTACTTGAAAATCAATATCGGACATGGTGAAAAAAACAACATATTTACTCAATAGAAATTTCATCGGAATCAAACAAGAAAAATTCAATTTTTCTTGTGTACTCGAATCAACAATATTCATGTAATAAATTAAAACGCTGTTTTTGTTCGTTGCAGAAAAGGCATTCAAAACTATATAATTTGTTCGCGATCATTTTTTAGATAGTTTCAATATATTGTTCTCGGCTACCAATATATATTTTTGATGAAATAAAAAGCTTTTAATTTTATCATGTTATTAAGGGGTTAGGCCACAGTAACGGGTATAAAATCATGTGCGAATTTAACATTTTTTTCGTATGAAAAAGTGATTCACTCATAAAATTAATTACACATCTATTTAGTATGAATTTCAAGCTGTTAGAAAATATATATATTTTTTTCTCGATGTACAAAATGTCCGACTACTCGAAACCTCTCGAAACAGCTTTTTTCCAATTGGCGTGACAAATAACTTCAACAATTTTCACTCGATTTACTTCAAATTTAAAAGTTATGTTCCTAATTGCATTTCGCAGATAAGTACGTACGGAGTTTTTGATTAATCGAAAACTTTTCTTTTTATAAGCAATTATAAAGAAATTTTTCACTGAAAAGTCATTTCTTAAGTTCAAATACCTACAACTTTTGAATAAACCAACATTTTTTTAATTCCTCGCGTACTTCTCTAGGTATTCTAATGTAGATTGACGAGAATTTTTGTTTTTGTTCTAGGTAAAAAATGATTGATGCCAAATGTCACACCACGGAGTGCCTAAAAAAGATAACAAAAGGAAATATTAGTAGTCGGCCATTTTGTACATCGAAAAAAAAACCTATTTTTTCTAACAGCTTGATATTCATATTAAATAGATGTGTAATTAATTTTATGCGTGAATCACTTTGTGAATCACCAAACAAACCCTAACAAACTGACAAGGAACATCCCTCAGGTGACACCCTTCGATTTTGTTGAAATTTAGATATGTTATAAAGCACCGAAAAGTAAGGGATACGTATTTTTTTTTATCGGCGGAAAAACGGTTTTAAGGGGTGAAACCACCCCTCGAAAAAAAACATCTCTAGGGGTAATATAGCAGTTTCACACACAAGGAGTCCACCGATTTTAATGAAACAAAAACGAAAATTCTTCTATCCGAAGCAATGAAAAATCCACTATAGTGACATTGCCAAAAAAAATTAAAGTGTGAACCACCCCTATATTAAGGGGTGGTTTCACCCCTTAAAACCGTTTTTCGGCCGATAAAAAAAATACGTATCGCTTACTTTTCGGTGCTTTATAACATATCCAAATTTCAACAAAATCGAAGGTCGTCACCTGGGGGATGTTCCTTTTGAGTGAAATTGTTAAGGGGGGATTGTCTTTTTTTTTCGCAAAATTTACCGCATTTTGGGAATTTTTTTGTGAAGAAAGTATACAACGGAAAACTTGTAAAACTTGGCATATAGTTTTATTGATCTGTTTACTACATACAAAAAATTTTTTAAACAATTTCATCAAAAAATCCGCCTCCCACCCCCCTCGACGCGCGATGGTCCTTTTTTTATGGTGTGCACGATTACAGCCTTCACGTTCATCCTGCAACAAAAACCCAAGAAGCATTTAACTTTAGACGCATATAGCTATCGTTCGATGAAGGGAAAAAAAATTGACGATTTGGTGACGTTTTGAACTTGAAGTATCGATTTTTCGAAAAAAATTGATCGATTTTTTGTTATAAATAAAAAACTATTAAACGTATTGCTTTTTTGCTTCATCAAACGATAAAAGGATGTCAGCTGAGCATTCTGTCCAAATTTGAAGGCAATCGGTTGAATAGTTTTTGAGAAATCGTGCACACCATCAAAAAAGGACCATCGCGCGTCGAGGGGGGTGGGAGGCGGATTTTTTGATGAAATTGTTTAAAAAATTTTTTGTATGTAGTAAACAGATCAATAAAACTATATGCCAAGTTTCACAAGTTTTCCGTTGTATACTTTCTTCACAAAAAAATTCCCAAAACGCTGTAAATTTTGCGAAAAAAAAAGACAATCCCTCCTTAAATTCACACATGATGTTATACCCGTTATTGTGGCCTAAAGCCTTAAGGGAGACTTTGTTCTTTGTGCCCAGCGGGAGATGTTAGCGGCTCAACATGAGCAGCTAGAAGAAGAGGAGGGATGCCTCTATGGACCAGGCATTGCCGATTAGCCGTAATTATAAACACATTTGTGTAAACACATTACAAAACTTTAAACGCGTTTTTCTCGAAAACACGTTTTTAAAAATGGCTGACATTCTCCTGACCGCTGTAATTAACATATCGACCTGAAATTTGGAGAGCATACTCGGAAAATATGTCTTCACGGAATGACGGATCGTTTTTTCGATAGATACATTTTTGCATTTATTATTTATCTTTTTATGCGAAAAAAAACGCGAAAATTCGATTTTTATTTTAATTGCCGCCATTTTCCGAAATTTGTACTAAAAGAAAAACCCATCCGTCATTCCATGACCAAAGGGTCACAGATTGATAATATGCTTTGAATTTGCGTTTCAGATCAACAAAGAGGGGGCAGTGATGTCAGCCGTTTACCTCCCGCGATTTGAGGACCTGTTTTCGCGGAGCTGCAACGGCCGCCATTTTGGTTTTTTTTCAAAAATAAATTTTTCAACGTTCTGTATATCATGAATAAAAGCAAGAAAAAAACCGCACTCAAAAAGCTTTACTCGTTTCCTTTAAAAAAATAAAATGTAAACCCCTTAAATATGGCACTCTAAGGACAAAGTCTCCCTTAAAGTCAATAGCGTTTTGTTTGGATTAATAAATCCGATTATTCACACCAACAATTTTACAATTGAATCAACGAAATTTCATTCAATAACACCAATGATATTGGATCAATAATTCTTTTTATTCATTTTTTAATTTTATTTATTCGTAACGAAAGCATTGGTCACTAAAGTGACACAATTGATCATTCAAGGGCAAAGCGTGATTTTTTTTTTTTTCGTTATTCGCGAAATCGAGCAGGTAGGGTGCGGGCGAAAAAAAGAAAGCAACGCTGGCGTTCCTCAACGCACAAAGCAGAGCGAAGAAAAGCCCTCGTTTTTATTTTCTTTTATTTCAACTTTCGTATTCCTCGCTCGCTTATTATAATCGACTGGTCGCGCTCGGCTGCTGGTTCGTTAGCAAAGCAAATGAGATTGAAACTGTCCGATCCCGGGACGGTGGGAATATTCGATTATTCTTGACGAAGCCCATTCTTCTGAATATTTTATACACCCATTATGACCAATCTCGTGAAAATTCAAGAGCATTATCGTTGTCAGTTGTGCGTGGGGGGAGGGGGATGAAATAGCCCTCGAATTTTTGTTGAAATTTCTCACGAGGCAATGGAACTCGAATGGCTCCCGTAGATTTCTCGTATCCCTCGTATTTCCAATTTTTTCCTACAAAAGCGATAACTGTGCTTTTTTTTTCCTTTTGCAACTGCAGCGACACTGCAGTTCCAGGGCTGCAGTGTACGTGGCAATCTCCGCCATGGGACAGACTCGATTCGACGTACCAGCAATCAACGTCTCTTTTTCTCTACGTCTCTCTCACTATTCGACAACGATGATGGAGAAAAGTTTCAAAAAATTGATGCAACTCTATGTATATACAAAAAAAAGTAGGAAAAAAGTTTGAAAAATATTTCCACGGAGTTTTTTAGCACCCCCCCCCCCCCCCCTACAGTCGCGGGCTTACACCGTAGTCCGGAAATTAGGACGTCACTTGCCACGACTCGCCCCAATTACCAGGACGCAAAGCTTCAAGCCTGAGCCCCTCCGCCCGACCCTGTCTGACGAAAAATTCGTGGCCGTGTGACATACAGCAGGAGGCTTTAAAAAGCCTGGGAATTCTGCTCTCGACGCGATAATGACTCGTTTACGTTTTATCTCTGTAAGCTATGTCCACATTTATCCTCCACCCATCGTGATTTCCCATTCTTCAAACCTACTCCTTTGCTGTTTGTTTGTTTTTTATACGAATCCCGCGAACATAGGCCGTCCTTTCGGAAGTATTATTTAGAAAATAATTTTACTCGGCAATGGGACTTGATATGGTAAGCTCGAAACAAAAGTCAGCAGGCGTCAAATAAATCTAAAGATTCTTAGGATAAGTCTGGTCAGCCTAAACTCAGCCTGTTACAAAGAAGGACGACCACGACGACGACGGAATTTAAATATTCGAGCGTCAACGCTGATTTGTCAGGCTGGGGGCGTGAAGCAGGTTGCCTTCTTTTGTTACTTTTCCGCACGGCCTTACATACGGGTCTGGAAACTCGTAGGGTGGGGAGCACGGTCTTACATACAGGTCTCTTGAAACTCTGGTGGTGGGGGTATGTCATCGGTTTGAAGCACCGGCTGTTTCGCCTAGTGACCACGAGTGTCGCTGCGATAGAGTGATGCAGGCTGTGCGAGAGAGGTAGAAATCGATTGTTGACTCATAGGAACCTAACCTAACTGTACAATTGGTTGGTGAAGGCAAATTATGATATGCAATGTCAAAAATGCATGATGGACCTAAATACAATTAAAAGTAACTTTATTGTAAACCTGAAAAAAACCAAAAGACTATAGTTATCCAAGTGGGTAGAATGAATATGAATGTTTTTTATATAGTTGTCAATATGAGCTCGTGTTGGTCGAAGGGTTCGGTGCAAGCTTCGTAATGCTGCTTTCAGGGTTTCGATCCCAGTGCGCTCGGTTTTTTAAAAGAATGTTTTAGCTTTTATAAAACAAATAGGCTTTACGCGTTGTTTTAATTGACCGGAAAATAAGTGGCAACTATTCCAGACCGAAGTGGAATCTAGGGGCTCATTACGGTTCTCCGTTTGGGTGAAAATGACTAAAGTGAGCAGCTCACCCTATTACGGTTCTCTTCACCTAGTGAAAATGCGAGATTATTCACGTGAGTTTACTCGACACGAAATGTCATGTCGAAAATCGAAATGCGCATGCGCAAGCGTCTTCCCAACGCAGCGACGACACGTCCAAAGCTAAAGCATAACCAATGTTACTATGAAATAGCTGATTCAGAGACGGTAGCATCTCGGCACCGAATAATTAATAAAATTCAGCAACTTAAAGTTGATATCGTAGCGACTTAGGTAATGTCATCCGATAATCATGAATAATTTACTGATGATTGTGATTTTGCGAGATCGGGAAAATCGAATGCTTCGGATACGACAATCACTGTGCGATGTCTTGGATCCCCTCAGTATAACGGAACAAGAATAAATTGCATAAATGTTCGATTTATTAACATAAAACAATAATTCTATCACTGTATTATAAGAACCGTTTTATGTTCTAATATGATACAAAAATATACCAGTACTTTTTTATTTGAATGGCTGTATCGCAATCTGCCTCGTGCTAAATCTTCGTCTTTTTTCATGAAGTCTAATAACATTTGTTTTTGTTTTTCGGTAACATTCATGTTCCAAACTGAGATTCTATTCAAACTTATTGCTCATTCGAGTGAGGAGGTTGTTTTTGTCGATGCGCACGTCTCGTGGGCTGGGTTTAATGGGCGTGCTAGTATATACCTCTTCTACGGTGTCGTGAAAATGTGAGATCACTAGCCGGAAGTTCCTAGTGATCTGACATTTTCACCCGACCGATCCGTAATAGCGTGACTAAACTCACGTGAGATGAAAATGCGAGAAGTGAGAATTCTCACCCGAGAACCGTAATAAGCCCCCTAGACCGAAACACTTGCAGGATGTGTTTCTTGAAAATGAAACAAATACTTAAGAAACAGTGCTTCTTTTGCAATTCTTTATTTCCTCTTCGAAAAATTTTAATGCATGTCCTAAGAAACATTTTCAATAATCTCTACTTTGCAGTTTCCGAAACGGTTTGCGTTGGTGAATTTAAAAAAACACCTCTTTTCCGACCTTTAAGCGAAGGACTCTCGAGTAGGATAAATTTAAATAATTCACTAACTTTGTTTTATGTTTTCCAGCCTGGAAAGTATTTATTGTAATGATCCCAATAATTTTTCATTTTTTTTTCCAGATTCCCGGCTCCAACGCGAAAACATAATTTCAATCATTCCATAAATTGCAGGTTTTATTGTCCTTAAAAAAAAAGATTTTTTTTCAATATCACCGTTTTTACAAGTTTACAAGTAGAGCACGTCGCGTGTGGTCGCGTGAATCAGCGGTTATGTTTCGGTTTTGTTTACTTTTGAAATCTATTTCCGTCTCTCTCACACAGCCTGCATCACTCTATCTGCAGCGATCCTCGTGGTCACGAGTTAAAACAGTCGGTGCTTCAATAAGAGGCCATCCCCCACCCCTAAAATTTTGAGCGAGTTTCAAGACCTGTATGCAAGACCGTGGTGGGGAGTGAATCGGATAATGAGGCAAACGGGCAGTTCTCGATTCTGCCACCCGAAGCGCTGCTCGGTAGGAGTTAGCCAATCAAACGCAGGTCCGAACAGCTGTGCAAAGGCGCAGATTTTTTAAAATAAACATAGAGTCTCGTTTAACTACACTTTCTACAATTTTAATAGATACAGCAATAGAAAGTCCCCGAAGCCGTAAGATCCGGCCTTATCCTTCGCTATATTTTATTATGTTCGATTGAGGATGCGCCAGTTCGCCTATCAACAGAACCAAAAACGGCAAAAATAATTTTTTGTAAACAAACTCGCCAAACTGACATATCAACAAAAACGGTGCCGTTTAAATATACACAATGCGTTAATTTCTTTTTTCTATTCCGCTTTCATTATATTTATTTTCAGGTTCTTATTAACATTGTTAAAAAAGCAAAAGCAAAAATAAAAGTTGTGGAAACAAACAAGCAATGCAATATACTAAGAATAAACATTAATTTTAAGGAACAAACATTTAGACGGCACAAATTTGTTCATACCCCATTTGTTCAAATGGCGAAAGACCAAATAGAAATATTACAGAAGTTCGAACATACGAGAAATACAGTCTACTGAAATAATAATTCTCATTCTGTCCGCGGGTTCAGGAGTGAAAAATAATAATTTTCCATTTATATCGCTCTTATAAATATTGGGTCTGTTCGTTTTGACTACACTTTTCTACACTTCTTACGCCTTCTGAGGACTGTCTATGACTGTATCTATTGAAATTGTGGCAAGTGTAGCTAAACCGAAAAGACTCTACAAAAAGACTTGAGGTAAGGAGTACGAACGCAGTGTTGAAGACGCGCCCATGGAAATCCAGATGAGAAGGGTGGCGTTGCTCTCCTACCGAACCAAATTGAAGTCAGCAACAAACCAGTGCCGTACAATATGCAGAAAGCACCCTTTGCTACTTCATATGCAGCGATAACTTGATCAAATTAGTGTGAAACCAGTGCCGTACGATATGCAAAAAGCACCCTCTGCTTTTTCATATGGAACGGTAATTTGATCACATTAATTGTGATACCATTGGTGAGGAAATTTCTATATATTAGATAGATAGAATTCTTATATCGATAATATAGATTGTTTTGGAGAATAATAACGAAATGCGGAAATTTAGTCAATGTTTTTTTTTTTCATGAAGAAAATTCATAAGAATTTTAAATCCAGACAAATCGTTTACAACCGATCACACATCATGATTCGCTGTACAGATAAAGAATAATAATGAAATAAAGTAATTAAGTCAATGTTTTTTTTTTCTTTGCGGAAACAGTAACAAACAAAATTTATTTATAAACATAAGAAAATTCATAAGAATTTTGAATCTAGACAAAACTTCTACAAATTATCAGTCATTATGATACACTGTACAGATAAAGAATAATAACGAAATACACAAATTAAGTCAATATGTTTTTTTTCGTTGCGGAAGCAGTAAAAAAAACAAAATTTATTTCTAGATTCACGAAAATTCATGAGAATTTTGAATCCAGACAAAACTTTCACAAATGAACACACATTCTTCTTGAGACTGTATGTTAATTTTAAAAAATCTGCGCCCTTGCTCACCTGTTCGGACCTGCGTTAGATTGGCTAACTTCTACCTAGCAGCGCTTTGGGTGGCAGAAGCGATAACTGCCCGTTTGCCTCATTATCCGAGTCACTCCCCACCGCAGGAGTTTCCAGACGAATGGCGGTCGTGGAGGTAGGCACCCTTAGCGGTTCTGTTTTTTATTCCGCCTTCTGCCGCTTGGTGCGTGACGGCAAGGGAAAGTAGTGGTGCGACGAAGAAAAAAATAGCTCTTCTGTCCTTTTCCCTCCTGAATGCAACGCATGCGCCGTTTGCCCTAACTTAATTTACCGTACTGTCGTGTAAATTGCATAATATACGAAACCAATAAAAAAACATTTGTTGATTAAAAAAAAGATGACTACTTTCATCTAAAAAAAACTGAAAACTTTTTGAATACAATGCGCCTTGCATAGTTCGCTTCAAACAAAACCATCCGAACATTTTTACAGGGAGTGAGAAAATGCACACATACACACAATTTACTACGGTCACAAATTATCATCACGTATTTACTCACGCACATAAGACGCATATCATCACATAACATAATACAGCACGCTAACGAAACGATAATACAAAAATCGTGTTCTTTTTTGCATACTATACGTGTGTGTACGCCAAAATAGAAGAATAGAGGAGCACCCAAGTCGTTAACGCAATCGTTAACAACTATTTTATGGGGGTAACTTTCATTATGGGTTTTAGAGTAATATATTTTATACCTATAAATAATTGAACGTAGTGAATTCATATTTATTAAAATCTTAAATAACAATATACAATTTTACAGCCATCGAGTCATTCTTATGTGATTCACATGGTGTGATTCAAAGTGTGTTTCGCTTGAATCCATGGGCACAGACAACACGAATTTTAAATTTATGTTTATGAATTGAAGGAAAAGTAAACTTCAAATTTGAAAAAGAAAGACTGTTTATTAATTACGTATCATAAAATAAAAGTACATAACGAACGACCAACATAAAAAAGCATTTTTCTTTAGCCCGATATACTCATATACCCCAGCGTCCTCTTCTCAGCCGACAAGGGAAGCTGAGCTCAACTTGAATCCGGATGATCCGGACTCCGGCCCTGTCCCTGCCCAAGAGAATGTGCCAAAGAATATTGATGTACCAGAGATTCAAATTTCGAATGCAGTGGACCTGCTAAACGAATTTTATGTTTCTCTGATGGATACAGTTGATTACATTTCTAGAGAACGTAAAGATATTTACTTTAATATTCTTATTCATATATCATATATGAGACTGTGATTGAAACTGGGTTATTTTTGTACTAGTTTAATCTCAAGGAACATGTTTTTGTTTATTTATGTGATTGTTGTAGCCTGCTACAAAATAGAGATATTTGATTATGTTTGATTTTTAAATAATTAAAGAAATAATTCAATTTCTAACTTATATCGGTACTTTTCCTTTATGATCTACCAAAACCACGAATTCCCTGATGGAAATCCGCTTATTGGAATTCGACAAATAATGTTGAAATCTGTTAAAAAATGTCAGAAACTGTGAAAATGAATAGATTCTAACATAATTTGATGGAATCGTACATATTTTGATAGATTCTGTCGGAAATAATCTATGAAAATCGGACAGAACCTCACATATTATGTTAACTTTACGGAATGTCATAAAATCACAAAATTCGATACTTTCTGTCATCTTTTTGTCAGAAAATGTCATCTTTTAACAAAAAATGATAAAATTAATTTTCCATTTTTTGACATATTGTTGCATCGAAAAGAATGACAGAAAATGACAAAAAATGATAGAAAACGATAATTTTTATCATAATTTGTTGTCACATTTTTGTTGAATTCTGACAGATTTCAGCTGTCATTAAATCACAGAGTTTGATACTTTCTGTCATCTTTATTTCAGAAAATGTCATCTTTTAACAAAAAATGATAAATAAGTTTTCCATTTTTTGCCATATTGTTGCATCGAAAAAAATGACAGAAAATGTCAAAAAATGATAGAAAACGATAATTTTTATCATAATTTGTTGTCACATTTTTGTTGAATTCTGACAGATTTCAGTTGTCATTAAATTACAGAATTTGATACTTTCTGTCATCTTTATGTCGGAAAATGTCATCTTTTAACAAAAAATGATAAATCAGTTTTCCATTTTTTGACATATTGTTGCATCGAAAAAAATGACAAAAAATGCAAGAAAACGATAATTTTTATCATAATTTGTTGTTACATTTTTCGTGAATTCTGACAGATTTCAGCTGTTAGTGAAAAGGAGCTTTATTGTGAATAAAGTCAGAAATAGCATAAACTACATTTGTATGGAATATTTATTTTATTCAATATTTATTCTAATTGCCGATTGTACATCCCTGTGGTATAGTCGCTATATATTTTTTTTCGTCGATGTACATTAAAACACATGGACTTTTTATATCTTTAGGTTCACACACAATCAATTTTTCAGTACATTTACATTCCTGGAGATGGTTTACAAGTTCGGTCATTATATGACAAAAAATAAAAAAGAATGATATAATTTGACAGATTCGGTCATAATATTTCATGAATGTTAAAGAATTCCATTTCATTCCATTAAATAATGACATTTAATGACGAAAATCTCACAAAAAATAAGAAAGAATGATATAATTTGACATATTCGGTCATAATATTTTATAAATGTTGAAGAATTCCATTATATTCCATAAAAAAATGACATTTAATGACGAAAATCTCACAAAAAAATAAGAAAGAATGATATAATTCGACAGATTCGGTCATAATATTTCATGAATGTTGAAGAATTCCATTTTATTCCATCAAAAAATGACATTAAATGACGAAAATCTCACATAAAATGGAAAACTCTTACGGCATTATATGACATATTATGTAAGATTCTGACAGAAATTACTGAATTATAAAATTACTTTTCTGATAAAATATGACAGATTCTGTAAAGCATGTTCCAATTTCCGGTCAGAAATCATGAAATTCTCACAGAAAATGTCAAATCTCGAAATAATATGACAGATTCTGTCGTATAAATGACATATTCTGACATTATTTCTCATTGAAAGTTGACGGAATATTATCAAATCTGACATTTTTTGTTAAAATCTGACGAATTCCAATAAGCGGATTTCCATCAGGGTTTGGGCTACATGCAAGCTTTAACCGCGCTATTTGGGCTTCGTAAAGTCCCGCGGTTTTTTGGCTACACAAGCGGCTTCTGGCGGCGGTTTCGCTCACTACACGTCTGGCAACTCTGTGTGCAAAACCCGTATGTAAGATCGTGCTCTCGCGCGACTTTTACACCGTGTCGTACACGGTGTTTCTTTTTAATCGAAAAAAAAGTGACAAACAGCAAGCAGTTAAAGACGGAAGCTTGCAAAATGCGAGCCGAATGAAGCAACACCGAGATTATCCGCAGATATACTCCGACGAGTGACGAAGAGACACGCTCTCGTCATTTTTACATCTTGTGTCAGCGAGCGAAGTACGTAACCTCGAAAAATCACAACGATCCTTCCGAGCATGAGAATTCCGTGTGATAGGAATACGCGGCCCGTCTGACTACATTTCGCCACGACCGCCAGATCGTCATCGAAAGAGCGAGACACGCGGAAGGCAAAAGTTGCACAGAAGGTAAAAGACTCGTTAATTATCGCAATGAATACCAAGAAAATCATAACGTTTGGAAAGATAAGCTTGTCACAAAGGGACGAGAAGAGAACGGAGGATGCTCGAATCTCAGGATTCGGTACGTTCGGTAAGAAAGCACCGGAGCCGCCGATCGCCCAGCCAGCGCCCGACGCCGACGACCAAGAGACGCGCAATCTCGAGAAAATCATGGGTCTAACGGGCTTCGGCAAACGCGCCAAGTCGTTCGACGTTTGCGAGATGGTCGAGTCGATAACAAAAAACGCCGCGAGTAGCTCCAAGAGAGCCGACCAGGTAAGCGTAGATTCCGATAAATCGGACTTCGGGACCCGCCCAGAGATGGCGCCTTGCTCGAGCCAAAGCGCGCGAGCGTCTCCGGACGAAAAGGCAGCGGTGGACGACGACCGAGACAGCGACGAGGACGAGGACGACGAAGACGACGACCGAGACTCGCCCAAGATTCCCTGTAGCCACGAGGTGACCATGATCCACGGGAGAAAAGCCGTAGTCGCCGTAGCGGCGGATCCTTCCGGCGCGCGACTAGCCTCGGGTTCGGTCGATTACGACGTGTCGTTCTGGGATTTCGCCGGCATGGATTCATCCCTGAGAAGCTTCAGGACCATGCAGCCGTGCGAGAATCATCCCATCAAGTGTCTGCGCTACTCGACGACGGGCGACGCTATACTGGTGGTGTCGGGCGCCGCGCAGGCCAAAGTTCTCGATCGCGACGGCTTCGAGAAGTGCGAGACTGTCAAGGGCGATCGGTACATCAGCGACACAGCCAAAACCAAGGGTCACACGGCGGCGCTGCGTTCGGGCTGTTGGCATCCGTTCAACAAAGAGGAATACATGACTTGCTCCGAGGACGGTACCTGCAGACTGTGGATACTCTACAGGCCGCGCGGCCACGTCGGCATTATCAAGTGCCGAGCGAAAAACGGCGTCAAGACGGTGCCCAGCGCGTGCACGTACAGCCGCGACGGTAACGTCGTAGCTTGCGGCTGCGTCGACGGTTCCGTTCAATTGTGGGATCATCGGAAGAATTTCGTTAATCCGACGTTGGTCGTGCGAGACGCGCATCGCAACGGCACGGACATATCGTGCGTGAGTTTCTCGTACGCGGGCAATCGAATCGCGACGCGAGGATGCGACGATACACTGAAACTTTGGGACTCGCGAGCACTCGACAAGCCGCTCTTCGAGATCGAAGATCTCTCGGCGCGTTACGACACGACCGATTGCACCTTCAGCCCGGACGACTCGCTTCTCGTGACCGGGGAATCTCTCGCCGGCGGACGGAAAACCGGCAGGCTACTGTTCTACGACACGGGCACGTCCAAACTCGCGGAGGAGATTCCCGTCGTGGAATCCCACGTTATAAGAACCGTTTGGCATCCGAAGCTGAATCAGATATTCGTGGGGTGCGGGGACGGGAGCGTGAAGGCGTACTACGACGAGGTCAAGAGCCTTAGGGGCGCGAAGCTCTGCGTGGCGAAAACACGTCGCAGAAGCAATCATATGGAAATAATGTCGAGTCAGCAGATAATAACGCCACACGCGCTGCCACTGTTCAGGCAGGATCGACCCAAGTCGGTGAGGAAACAACTCGAGAAGGACAGACTCGATCCGGTGAAATCGCATCGTCCGGACTTGCCGATCACGTCGGGACAAGGCGGACGAGTCGCTTCCTCCGGTGGCACACTCAGCTCTTACGTTATTAGGAATCTCGGATTGAGCAAGCGTATCGAGGACGATCAGGATCCGCGCGAGGCCATTCTCAAATTCGCGAAAGAAGCCGAGGAAAATCCATACTGGATCGCGCCCGCATACAGCAAGACTCAGCCCAAGACTATATTCCAGGAAGACGGAAACACCGCATCCGGCTCCGAAAACCCCGCTGAACCATCCCCGAAGAAACAAAAATCATAAATTTGTCTTCTACTTGTGAATCCTTTTGGTCTTATTTAATGAATAAATTCGTACGAATGAAATGATCGTTTTGTAACGGATACGCGTCTTACGGGTCTGGAAACTCCTAGGGTGAGGAGTCACTCGGATAAGGGGAGGGTTTCAGCGTGGAAAAAAAACACTTTTGCGATTTTTTAAAATCTATATTGATAGAGCAAAGGTCATAGGCGGGTAAGTAGGGAAACATTGCCCCCGCATTTTTTCCAGCGAAATTTTGAGTATATTCTGAGGTATAAGAAAAAACAAATTTTCTGAAAATTTCATGCCCGTCAACGCAATGGTTTTAGAAAATGATTTTTTTTATATAAAAAAAAAAAAATTTCCGGATACGGTACAGTGGATCGATTTGATTTTTTTTTGGTACTTGTTCCGATCAAACGTGTTACAGAATAAAATTATAGAACATGTTGCGGAAGATTAAGGATTGAAAAAAAAATAATGTTCCTTGTTTTGTTATTTTTTTACTATAATCCTCTTGGGGTACAATAGCGAAAAATTTTTCATACAATCTTTGGACACCTTATTAGATTATATAATTTTTTCAAAATGATCGGTTTGGTACGCCATAGTGAAAAAACAAGAAACATACTTTATTGATATATTTTAGTTATATAGATATACAGGGTGTCCCATTTTAATCTTACACCTGAATTTTCTCGAAAAATATTGCTCGGACGAACTATTGTGTGGAACAAAACTTCTAGGGGTTGAAGGGGGACGTTTGAAAAAAATTTATTTGAGGAGCCAAAATTCAAAATGGCGGCGTTACAAAGGCTGACATGTTTTTTTCAAACGGAAACATAACTTTTTTTTATTGCCAAAAAATTTGTCAGCTGAAAACTAAAAACTTCTGTTGAAAAATTTTTTTGATAAAGTTCATAGTTTTCAAGTGAGAACATCATTTTCAATTATTTCAGATGTAATACGAATAACGCGAATGGTCTGCAACAGACTCAGCCATGCAACCTCCTACACTTTGGCTAACGCAAATGTCGGTGGTAGGGATAATTAGACTAAATGTCTCACGGCAAGCCGCTCAATGTTGTATTTTCGAATGTATGACCACTTGAACAAAAAAATAATCAAATTTTTTTGTTGAAAATTTTGGTTTTTTTTTTGTTTTTTTTTTTTGTTTTCAAATTTGGACGATATTTCGTGAGAAAATTTTGGAGGAAAATCGATGAAAAATAGTTTTTTTTCCATTTTAATAGCGTTTGTGCCATTTTCAGGCCCAAAAACGTGTTCCTTGAAATCCTTGACGAACTTTGATCACGATGGGTAGAAAAACACACACACACACACAAATCCTGGATACATCTGAAATAATTGAAAATGATGTTCTCACTTGAAAACTATGAACTTTATCAAAAAATTTTTTCAACAAAAGTTTTTAGTTTTCAGCTGACAAATTTTTTGGCAATAAAAAAAAGTTATGTTTCCGTTTGAAAAAAACATGTCAGCCTTTGTAACGCCGCCATTTTGAATTTTGGCTCCTCAAATACATTTTTTTCAAACGTCCCCCTCAATACCTAGAAGTTTTGTTCCACACAATATTTCGTCCGAGCAATATTTTTCGAGAAAATTCAGGTGTAAGATTAAAATGGGACACCCTGTATAACTAAAATGTATCAATAAAGTCTGATATGTGACTAAATGATCGGCTTGGTACGCCACAGTGAAAAAAAAGAAACACGCTTTATTGATATATTTTAGTTATATAGATATATAACTAAAATATATCAATAAAGTCTGTTTCTTTTTTTTTACTGTGGCGTACCAAACCGACCATTTGGAAAAAATTATATAATCTAATAAGGTGCCCAAAGATTATATGAAAAAAATTTCGTTATTGTACCCCAAGTGGATTATAGTTAAAAAAAATAAAACAAGGAACATTGTTTTTTTTAAACCTTAATCTTTCGCAAGATGTTCTATAATTTTATTTCGTAACAGGTTTGATCGTAACAAGTACCAAAAAAAATCGACTCGATCCACTGAAGCATTTCCGGAATTTTTATTTATTTTTTATTTTAAAAAAAAATCATCTTTACAAAACCATTGCGTTGACGGGAATGAAATTTTCAGAATTTTTTTTTTTTTTTATACCTCAGAATATAATCCTAATTTCGCTGGAGAAAATGCGGGGGCAATTTTTCCCTACTTAGCCGGCTATGGCCCTTATTGAAACCTTTTGTACATTGTTGAGTGTCATTTCAAGAACATTCCGTGAAATTTGTACGCGAAAATATCCACAAACAAGCCGGTGACAAAGCTTTTGCAAGCACGCCTTTGGAAAAACACGATTTGCAGTGTTCACTGTATCTCAGCTAAAAATTATGTGAAATCAAGTACCATTGAAATTTAGTCAAAGTATCATCAAATCCTCCCCCCAACGGTCTTCGAGAACTTTTTCTTCATTTCTAAATTTTTGGTGGTCATGTAAAGTGAAAAGTGCTATTTTTCACAAAAAAAAATCCGCCATTTTAGGGGTGGAAAACCCCCTCAATGTAAAAAAAATCTCAAACTAACCGTTGGGAGGGGGAGATATTTTATATGTAGAAAGTGTGTGCCAAGTTTGAAATAAATCGGTAATGTAGTTTTCAAATGGCAGTGAACACGGACTTTGAAAAAGTGGTTTCGAGAAAAACGCGATTGAAGTTTAGAGAAGTCAGAGCTACAGTGTTAGAGGAGCGGGACTAAATAGTCAATAACTTCGAGAGTTTTGTTCTGATTTACTTGAAATTTTGGGATTATATTCTTGAAATGTTTAACTATAAGAAAAGACAAAAAAAATCGATTTTTCAAAAGTGCCCTCCCCATACTGCGGCAACGGGCAGTTCTCGCTTGTGTCAGCTGAAGCGCTGCTAGGTAGAATTTAGCCAATCAAACGCAGGTCCGAACAGCTGTGCAAAGACGCAGATTTTAAAAAATAAACAGAGTCTGTTCGGTTTAGCTACACTTTCTACAATTTCAATAGATACAGTAATAGAAAGTCCTCGGAAGGCGTGAGAAGTGTCGAAAAGTGTAGTCAAAACGAACAGACCCAATATTTGTAAGAGCGATATAAATGGAAAATGATTGAGTATTTTTTCACTCCTGAATCTCTGGGCAGAATGAGAATTATTATTTCAGAAGACTGTATTTCTCGTATGTTCGAACTTCTGTAATGTTTTTATTTGGTCTTTCGCGAGTAAATGGGGAATGAACAAATTTGTGCGGTCTGAATTTTTGTTCCTTATAATTAATGTTTATTCTCAGTATATTGCATTGCTTGTTTGTTTCTACAACTTTTGCTTTTGTTTTTTTAACAATGTTAATAAGAACTTGAAAATAAATGTAATGTCAGCGTCGTGCTGTTTATTGGAATCGGAAGTAATTAGAAGAAGGCTAGTTTTTTGACAGGTGAGTTTGTAGGTGCCGCGGGTGCTAAATCCAAGTTTGCCTAAAAAATAGGTTTTTTTAGGGGATGGAAGTGGATTAATGCAAAACCACAACCCCCACGAGGCCGACACCAGGTGACAAAATGTTCAGAAAAATCCAGGCTTTATTTTTGTCCACAGCGCCGAATTCGTGGAAGTTCATTTTGGGGGTGAAAAAGTGGGGTGAAATTTTGAAAAATCAGTATTTATTGAATAACTCTTTATGAACAATTCATACAATTTTTGTTCAAATGGGAACGTTGTAGCCCTTGAAAAGACGCGTCGATCGGGTATTTGATCAACCCTCTCCGAACATATCTTTACCACAAAAGAATTGTTGAAGTATAAAAAAAATTGTTTATTGAATAACTTGAAAACGATCAATTTTTCCGGGATGGTTTACATGTACGAAATGTAGAGAATAATTTTTTCTATATTTTCTTTCCTATGGACCACTCTTGAATTTTGCTTTTTCGAACCCCTCTCAGGGGTTGAAAATTCAAAATGAAATACCGGGACAACTACTGACCGAAAATAAAGAGACACGAGTTTGGCGCTGTGGACAAAAATGGAGCTGAGGGTTCAAGCTACAAATTTTTCCACAGCGCCGAATGCGTACGATCAATAGTTTTCCCAGAATTTCATTTTGAATTTCCAACCCCCGAGGGGGGGGGGGGGGGTCGGAAAATCAAATTTCAAGGGTGGTCCGTAGAAACGAAAATATAGAGAAAATTATTCTCTATATTTCGTGCATTTGAACCATACCCGACAAATCGATTGTTTTCGAGTTATTCAATAAACCATTTTTTTTTCGTATTTTAACTATTTTTTGGAGGGTGAAGATATTATCGGAGAGTGATGATCAAATATTTGATCGACGCGTCTTTTCGAGGGCTACAACGTTACCATTTGAACAAAAAGTGTACGCATTTTTTGTTAAGAGTTATTGAATTAAAACTGATTTTTCAAAATTTCACTCCACTTTTTCACTCCCAAAATTAACTTTCACGACTTCGGCACTGTGGACAAAACTAAAGCCTGAACTTTTCTGCTCATTTCGTCTCATAGCGCCGACCTCGTAGGGGTTGTAGTTTGGCGTCAAACCACCCCCATCCCCTAAAAAAACCCTACACCCCGATTTTTAGGCAAACTTGGATTTAGCACACACGGCACCTACAAAATCACCTGTCAAAAAACTAGTCTTCTAATTTTTTCCGATTACGGGGTTTTTCAGCGACAGCACGACTGTACTATGATAGAAAAAAAAGAAATGAACGCATTATGTATGTTTAAACCAGAGTTGGGCATAATTCTATTTATAAATACGAATACGAATTTATTCACATCGTAATTTTCACATGAATATAAATACAAATTTATTCATACTTCGCTTATTTGTATTCACATGCATGCATACAATTACAATTGTATTCACAAATATTCTGAACATACAAATAAATTTACAGAAAAAATTGTCAATGTTCACGAAAAATGTGAATGGTTACAAAAAAATCCTGTGAATTAAAAAAAAATTCACATCAAAATCTATGAATGCAAATGTATTCACAGAAATTGTGAATGCAAAAAAAATCACAAAATAAGTTGTGAATTTTTGAGTTCTTACGTATTTTGGGAGAAAACATTGCGTCGAGGCAAAGAAATTTTTGCTAAAAAAGTTGTGAGTTTCAAACAATACATTATAAATATTTAAAAAATCACAAGATGAGTTGTGAATTTCTTCAATTTCAAGAAAATGAAAATCGAATTCACGACACTTATAATAAAATTAACACCACAAGTGAATTCTTACGTATTTTGAGAGAAAACATTGTGTTGATCTGAACACAATGTTTTTGCTCGACGCAATGTTTTCTCTCAAATTTCAATCTCTTATTTTGGATTTTTTTTTGTATTTACAATTTTTGTGAATACGTTCGCATTTACAGATTTTGAGGTGAATTTTTTTTAATTCTCAGGATTTTTTTAAATATTCACATTTTTTATGAATATTCACAATTTTTTCTGCGAATTTATTTGTATGTTCAGAATATTTGTGAATACAATTGTATTTGTATTCGTATTTACAATAAGTGAATTATGGATAAATTTGCATTTATATTCACATGAAAATCACGATGTGAATAAATTCGTATTCGTATTTATAAATAGAATTACTTCCCACTCTGGTTTAAACCGCACCGTTTTTATTGATTTGTCAGTTTGGCGAGTTTGTTTGCAAAAAATTGTTTTTGCCGTTTGTGGTTTTGTTGACAGGCGAACTGGCGTATCCTCAATCGAATATAATAGAATATAGCGAAGGATAAGGCCGATTCCTCCGGAGCGTTTCAGGTAGGTTAGATTTCTACAAACGTGAACACGTGTACTGGCTGTCAGGTGATTTTTCCATCGTAGTATATCTATATCTACAAGACTACTTCTACTTGACAACGCTTCCAGTGGATAAATGAGGAACTGCGTTTTTGCCGCATTAACGATGACACTTTCCACCAGCCCCCTGACACTGGCCTACTATTCCTATACGATAAACGAAAACACGTTTTGTCCCGGCTTTTTAGTTCTTGAAAGCGCCACTGTCTAGCGTTGGCTGTTATGTGACAGCCTTCCGCTCTAAATACTCCGATTAGCTGAACGATTCAATACTTTCGTTTCGTGCTGTTATTGCGATAACAGCACGTACTGTTACAGCGATAACAGGATCCATCATACACCCGAATAATGGTTCTCGTAAAGTTATCTACACTAGACTTTTAGGTTGCAGTTGCGAAAACCTCCCACCTCCGATTGAGCTGAAATTTTGTGAAGACCTTCATTTTAGTGTTATGAAAGAATCCCTCAAGGGATTTTTGGCGCACTGAAGTAGTTTTCGAGATATCGATCGATTTTTTATTTTTTTGTTGAAAAAAAAAACTCGGTAAATATGCAGTTTTTGAAGAAAATAGCGAGACACTTTTTGTAGGAAATTAAATTTGCTACAAAAAAGATCCTATACAAAGTTTTCAAAAACTGACACAAATGACACTAAAACTACTTTTTATATGATTAAAAATTGATTCAAAATAAAAAAATTAATGAACGTTCGGTTCACCGTGGTCAGCTGACTGAAAACTTGCCCATTGTCAATTAAACATTTTTTTTATTTTCAGGCTAAAATATGCAGTTTTTGAAAATTTTGTACAAGACCTTTTTTGTAGCAAATTTAATTTCCTACAAAAAGTATCTCCTATCATTTTTTCGAAAACTGCATATTTACCGAGAATTTTGAAACAAATAAAAAATAAAAAATCGATCGATATCTCGAAAACTAAGCGAGATATCGAAAAATGTTGATCTTCACTTTCGATTTCTTTTATCAAAATCTATAAGAATCCGTTGTCAAATCGTGGCGCCACGGATATCGTAGAACTGCCCCGACTTTTTTCAACATCACATTTCTGTTAATTTATCGTTTATTTGTTTTTTGTTTTGCACTTTAGGGAGAACCCATTTCGTGAGAAGCCACAGTATGGTTCTTTTTTATTTTGGGATTTAGGGAAAGTCCACTTTTTTAAACACCAAGATTAGGTTCATTTTTTAAATTTGAGTTATTTTTTCGCCCATCACATTTTTTGTTCCGATCTTCACAAACAGCCTATTTTATTATAAGCCAAAGTTAGGTTCATTTCTTATTGTATTTACTTTCAATTTTGGGATTTAGGGAAAGCCCACTTTTTTAACCACTAAAAAACCACTATTTTTTTAGATATCAGTGGAAGAAAATATTTTTTTGCATTTAACAAATCGATATCTCGAAAACTACTTCAATCCGCCAAAAATCCCTTAAGGGATTCTTTTATAACACTAAAATGAAGGTTTTATAACACTAAAATGAACACTAATTTTGGGATTTAGGGAAAAACGTACACTAATTTTGGGATTCACGGAAAGCCCACTTTTTTAACCACTAGAAAACCACCATTTTTTGAGATATCAGCGGAAAAAAATATTTTTGTACAATTTTAAAAATTGATATCGCGAAAACTACTTCAATGCGCCAAAAATCCCTTGAGGGGTTCTTTCATAACACTAAAATAAAGGTTTTATAACACTAAAATGAACACTAATTTTAACATTAAAATGAAAATTTCATCGCAATCGGAGGTGGGGTGTTTTCGAAACTTTATCCGCGCCACGGTGCGGCAAGGACATTTTGCGAACAGCATTTATCTACCAGTGTCAGCCCCCTGCTTCCATGTAAGACCGCGGTATCGGCCGGTAGCTCTCCCCCAGCTCCCTGACACTGATAGTTAAATGCTGTTCGCAAAATGTCCTTGCCGCACTGTGGCGCTAGTAGTCGTGTGACAGGCATGCATATATATGTATGTTGCGCCGGTTTTTCGAATATCTTACATGAATGAAAGTCTATTGATATATTTCGAATGATTTTCCGTTCTAATGATTTTCCATTTGAACACAATAAATAACGTCGCCATAACGATAACATGCGAAAGCCGCGAAAGTATCGAATCGTTCAGCGCATCGGCATATTTAAAGCCGAAGGTTGTCTGGAGCTAAATTTTCGTGGCGGGGGTAGGCACGCTTATCGGCTTCACTTTTCGATTCACTAGGCCCCACTACGCGTCGCTACTACCAAGGGGAAGTAGTTTCCCCCTTTCCTCTTACCGGCGAATGGGCCCAAGGTGTTTACGCATGTTTTTGTGGCGCGATTGTCGAAATAACCTTTATTTGCGACCATATACCAGAAGGTTCTACGCGATTTACCGTAATACAGTTTTTATCGTGTTTTTACGCATGAGTGTGAATTTTTTTTGGTAGTGTTTGCGCAAAAAAATGCGAAATGGCTAAGGGTTGCGCGGTTCGCAATTGTAAAACGGGGTACAAAAATTGTAAGTAGAAATGCACCGTGTTTCGCGTGCCCAGAAACGTCGAACGATACAAAAAATGGCTCGATGCTATTCCGGGACTGAAATAGTCTCAGTACGTGTGCGAAAAACATTTCGAAGAACGATGTATTGTAAGACATTGGAGAAAAAAGGATGTAAATGGTCGTAATATGTGCCGGTATGAATTAATGTATTCAAAAAGTTTTCAGTTTTTTTTAGATGAAAGTAGTCATCTTTTTTTTAATCAACACATTTTTTTTATTGGTTTCATATTATTATGCAGTTTACACGACAGTACGGTAAATTAAGTTAGGGCAAACGGCGCATGCGTTACGTTCAGGAGGGAAAATGACAGAAGAGCTATTTGTCTCTTCGTCGCAGCACTACTTACCCTTGCCGTCACGCACCAAGCGGCAGAAATCGGAATAAAAAAACAGAACCGCTAAGGGTGTCTACCCCCACTACGGCCGTTGTCAGACCTGTATGTAAGACCGTGGTCCAGACCAGAGAGACTAGAGTAAAGGAGTGGACACTCCACAGGAGATAAGCAGCGAAAGACGGCCCCAAAATCCCGACTTTTAAGTGACCGCAAGGGGCGCTGCGATCGCAATTCCCCGATGTATAGTAATACTTGTAGCTAAAGGTTCTAGGCATGCGCATTAGAGGAAAGTTGTCAAAATGGGGGTTTGCATTTTTTTTTGTATTGCATGATATTTGCAAACTTGTACTATACTAACATTTAGTTTTTTTTTCTTTTCGGAGCGTCCAGTTATATTTTTCGTTTATTATAAAACACAAAAACGATTCGTGTTTCGTAGTTGACGGAGCTAATGTGCGGAACTCTGGTTGTAGAAAGTGAGATAATGAGAATGAAAACTGTAAGATTGTTGCATCGCTGAAAAAAATGCACAGAGTCAGATTGAGCTTCAATGCATGACGTACTGGAGAATTTGCAATGTTTTCCATTTTTATTGTTCCAATAATGTTAAGAGCGATGCTGGAAGTGTTCACGCGTGCGATTAACAACGGCAGACAGAAGTGTTACAATGAAAAGTAATCAATATAATTTTGAATAATACATTTAAAAATGGTTCACTGCGAATGAATTAAATAAACAATCTGTACTATTAACAAGGCGCATTTTGGTGTACATTATGTCTGTGTAATAATAAATGACTCTCACCATAAGTAATAATAATAATCACAAATATTCTATTGTACGAGCGTAATTTTTTAAATAATAAGTTATCACAATTACACCCATTGTTACTTTGTCTTTGTAATAATCTTCTATGAAATTTGAAAACGATTCACCGAACGGTTCAATAAATATTTCGTTCTCAAATTATACACATTTAACATTACCGCTTATAAAACATTAATAACTATACACAAAACTTATTTAAAATGTGAGTTTTTATTTATAATTTTTTTACACATCATATAATACTTTATTTTCGAGCATGGATTCAATCCACAAACAACCATTTATAAGTAGCCGACGGAAAGCTAAGCAAGAGAGTAGATCTATATATAAGGGAAAGCCGATTGCAACGCCACCTACAACTCTTATTTTCCTTGATTTTGGAGCCACATCGCTAGCACACAGTGTCCACTCCTTTACTCTAGTCTCCCTGGCCCTCGCCCTCACCACCGTGCCCTCCATGGAGACTAGAGTACAGGAGCCCGAACGCTGTACTGTGGACGCGGGCTATGGAATCAGCGAAAATTTTTACGGAAATATCCGCTGGCGCTGCTGTACTCAAGATCGGATACGACAGAGATAGAATGAGAAAAGAGAGAGCGATAGAAGAGAATATTCAAAGCGCAGTTATGCACGCAAGACAGATGGAAAGAATAATAAATTTATTCGTTCGTCGATTAATTCTGTCATCGTGCATTTGTTAATTAAATTATATACATAGGCAATTATTATATACCCCATTGAGCGGAACTCGCTCCAAACCCCATTTAACGCAACTCACCCCCAAGGACGCACGCGAACGAACACCCATCGTATGCTTGGGCATTACTTGGATGGGTGACCGCTTACGTATGAAAATTTGTGTTCTATATAAACATGCATGAATATGGAAAAAAATATAACGAGATGAGTACAATAGCGTTACTCGAAATGAATGAATGAATGAATTAATTAATGAGCTGTTCTTTTATTCCGAGGAAAAACACGCGTGGTCATAACAGAAAAGATTATCGATGCACTATGCACTCCACAACACTGATTTTTACTGCAATTAAAAAATCCTTATTAGAATTTCGCATTCACAGACGAACAGCCAAGAATGATATATAAATATTATAACCAAGAATTCTCCAGTTCATATATACGCTCACTTCATAGCGTCACCGATGCCATACTTCACATCCTCCCCTGTCGGCACTGGCGCTTGATGTGGCTGAATTTCGAACCAAAACTTTTCGTCACTTTCAGGGCCCACGTTTGGGGTGCTTTTAGCATACGCGTTCGGGCTCCTTACCTCTAGTCTCCATGGTGCCCTCACCCTCGTACACTGAAAAACCGAGCGAGCCCGGCGGGTGGCGCCGCGCGCGGCGCATACCCGAACATCGTTGTTGCACACGCCAGGGACGCGCGCAGCCCTAAAAAATTTCACGAGTGACGTCGTCGTCTCCGTCGTCGAATGGCCGATGAGCAGCGAGACATACATCGCGGTAACGTCGTCCGAGGACCCGCGACTGTCGAGAAACGAAGGGGAAAAAAAGATCGTGGGAGAGAGTCTTTCGAGAGAAACGAAACAAGAAAGGGCTTCCGAGGGATCGCCACAGTCGTACGATACGCGCAAACGTAACTTCGATCCCCTCCCTATCGTGAAAATCGAGTTTTGTGTAAATATGTGATTGTCGTACGCGCCAGAGGTTACGGATTCGGGTAGGCAGCGTGCGTAAGGACGTACGATAACAAAAATCCGCGAAATAACAATGTTCAATCACGAGTACGAGAAGAGGCTGCTCAAGCCGAGCAACGATGCGATAGGATCGGCAACAGCAGCAGCAGCGGCGGCAGCCACGAAGATGCAGCAGACGTGCTCTCCGTCGTACCTATCGCCTACGAAATCCAGCAACAACAGCTTCGACCGTTTCATACCGACGAGATCGGGCAGCAATTGGCAGACGACATTCTCAATGATATCGGAAAACCGTGGATCCGGGGGTGGCCTGGCGACGAAAAAAACACGTGAAAACGGCGAGTCCGGCAGGGACGGTATAGCCTACTCGAGTCTCCTGAAAAACGAACTTTTGGGCGCGAGCATCGAGGACGCCAAGGGCCAGTCGGAGGATCGCGGCGCGTGGTCCGTCCTCAGGAGCAAAAATTTGTTCAAGTACGCCGGCTGCGCCAAGGATCACGACACTCTGCTGGATCAGAGCTCGCCCTATTCTCTCTCGCCTCTCAGCGCCAAGAGTCAAAAATTGTTACGCTCGCCTCGCAAAGCGACGAGAAAAATATCACGCATACCGTTCAAGGTCTTAGACGCGCCTGAGCTCCAAGACGACTTTTATCTCAATCTGGTGGACTGGTCGTCCCAGAACGTACTGAGCGTGGGCTTGGGAAGTTGCGTCTACTTGTGGTCCGCTTGTACCAGCCAAGTGACCAGACTTTGCGATCTCTCCGGCGACGGCAACAGCGTCACCTCCGTAGCGTGGAACGAGAGAGGCAATTTGGTCGCGGTCGGCACTCATCTCGGCTATATCCAAGTCTGGGACGTCGCGGCTAACAAGCAAGTGAGCAAACTTCAGGGGCACGGAGCGCGCGTCGGCGCATTGGCGTGGAACGGCGAGGTTTTGTCGTCCGGCAGCAGAGACAGGCTCATACTGCAGAGAGACGCGAGGACGCCATGCGTCGTCGGCGAAAGACGACTCGGCGCTCACAGACAGGAAGTTTGCGGCTTGAAGTGGTCGCCGGACAATCAGTATCTGGCGTCGGGCGGCAACGACAATCGTCTCTACGTGTGGAATTTACATTCTCTCTCGCCCGTACAAACGTACACGGAGCATCTGGCGGCGGTCAAGGCCATCGCTTGGTCGCCTCATCATCACGGACTGTTGGCCTCCGGCGGCGGCACCGCCGACAGATGCATAAGATTCTGGAACACTCTCACCGGACAACCCATGCAATGCGTCGATACAGGATCTCAGGTGTGCAATCTCGCCTGGAGCAAACACAGCTCGGAACTCGTCAGCACGCACGGATATTCGCAGAATCAAATACTCGTTTGGAAATATCCGAGCCTCACCCAAGTCGCCAAACTCACCGGACACTCCTACAGAGTCTTGTATCTGGCAATGTCGCCGGACGGCGAAGCCATCGTTACGGGCGCCGGCGACGAGACACTACGATTTTGGAATGTATTTAGCAAAGCGCGTAGTCAAAAAGAGAACAAGTCTGGCCTCAATCTCTTCACGAGCATTCGGTAGAATTAGATACGCGCCGTTCCGGGGCTGCTGTATTTTTTTTGTTTTTTTCACCGAGTGACTCGGCGCGCGTGCGCAATGACGAACAACCAGCCGATCACTCGAGATGCAATCCTCATCGAGTCTTGCGGTTATACAAACCCGCTTATATTATTATTCAAATATATATTTTCAGTAGCGCACAAAACGTTTAGTTAATTCGCACCGAATGCTTTTTTGTTTTATATTGGCTTTTTTTTTCCTCCGTACGGCGGAGAGGGCGTTGTTATGGAAGCAAGTCATTTTGTACAAATTCAAGTCCAACGTTATTTTTACCAAGTGAATTTACTTATTTATATATCGAGGAAGAAATATATAAAAGAATTTTGCGAGAAAAACGACTTGTTGCAATCTCGTTTTGTAGGATCTTTAGATTTTGTAGGAATCGGGTTTTTTTTTTCGTCGCTACACAACGAATTTTGTCGTTTCTTTTTTCCAATCGCGATGCGTACACGCGTACGTATTTGGTGTGTGCCCACATTTGGATTTTTACGTATGCACGTTTGCGTTTTTCTTCGATCGAGTAAACGATTCTACAAGGGGGGGGGGGGGGGTGATTAACCGGTACGGTGTACTTGCGAGTGCGCGCAAAACTATTAGTACAAGCTATTTAGGGATGTAAAAAGTGAGAATGAAGACGAACGAAGCTTCCATTCTGCCGCGTCCGACAATGATTTTTATATCATTTTGTGCAATGCGATTCTACCGACGACGAAAAAAAAACAACACTAATTGACTATCATAATTCCATACGATTACAAGATAGGAGATAATTAATGTTAATCAATATATTATTAAGTCTGCGTTTATGTCCCAGAGTGACGAGACTATAATTATCGTATAAAAAGATTTGAAACAACATTGTTCGTGCATGGATTATTTTCTCGCCTCGCGTAAAACCCATCTAATGAGAATTGAGACGCATCGTGCGTTTTTTTTTTTTCTCTTTTTTTGCTTTATTTTATTCCGAGAATAAACAATGCATTGCAAAAAATATATAATTATATAATAGAAAAAAAAAGGATTGCGAAATCATTTGCGATTATCTACTAATCGGTGGAAACTGATTTCTTTTTTTTCTTCTTTTTCTCGGAGGACGGTGCTTCCACTGGCGCCGTTTCTTCCTCTTCTTCCTGCTTCACCTCTTCCTGCTTCACCTCTTCCTTGATCTTCTTCTTCTTCTTTTTCTTCTCGTCTGTGAAATAAAAAACGGATTTTGAGGGGTTAGGCCACAGTAACGGGAATAAAATCGTGTGCGAATTGAGGGAGACTTTGTCCCGGATTGAGCAGCGGGGGATGTTAGCGGCTCAACATGAGCAGCTAGAAGAAGAGGAGGGATGCCTCTATGGACCAGGCATTGCCGATTAGCGGTAATTATAAACACATTACAAAACTTTAAACGCGTTTTTAAAAATGGCTGACTTTTTCCTGACCGCTGTAATTAACATATCGACCTGAAATTTGAAGAGCATACTCGGAAAATATGTCTTCACCGAATGACGGATCGTTTTTTCGATAGATACATTTTTGCATTTATTATTTATCTTTTTATGCGGAAAAAAACGCGAAAATTCGATTTTTTTAAAAATTGCCGCCATTTTCCGAAATTTGTACTAAACGAAAAACCCATCCGTCATTCCATGACGAAAGGGTCACAGATTGATAATATGCTTTGAATTTGTGTTTCAGATCAACAAAGAGGGGGCAGTGATGTCAGCCGTTTACCTCCCGCGATTTGAGGACCTGTTTTCGCGGAGCTGCAACGTTCGCCATTTTGGTTTAAAAAAAAAATTTAACGTTCTGTATATCATGAATAAAAGCAAGAAAAAAAACCGCACTCAAAAAGCTTTACTCGTTTCCTTTAAAAAAAATAAAATGTAAACACCTGAAATATGGCACGCCAAGGACAAAGTCTCCCTTAAAAAAAATCGTATCAAAAAGTGATTCACTCGTAAAATTAATTACACGTCTATTTAGTGTGAATATCAAACATGGAAAATATTTTGGTAAATATTTACAAGTGGGGCAACAGCCCTAATCGGCTCCAAATTTTTTCACGTGTTCAGGGCAATTCTGCAGTATTGAAATATGTTTTTTATGATGGGGGAGGGGTATTTTATTAACCCTTAATAGTCACACTGGGTCCACGGGACCCAAACAAATTATTTTGATGCCGTACAACTTTTTTTCCAATAAAACATACATTTTTTTATATGCGTTAGCGTTTCATTCTTTTCTTTTGAATCCCACCTGCATTGGATGAAATAAATATACTTTTTGAAAAGTCCACAGAAACCGCTATGTCTATTTCAAAGTACTTTGTTTCCAGATTATGAAACCATTTTTTTTTATCAATAATTACGAGAGTTACAGCAATTTTTGTAAAAGTCATTTTTCACGTTTTTTTTTGCATATTTAAAATTTATTTTTTGATTTCTAGCCAATATCCTTGTATTTAACAAGGTTCAAATTGTACCTCACTATTTTTTTCATAGCGCTCAATGCATTATTTCATTATTTATAACAATTTTAAAACGCCTGGGTCCCATGGACCCAGTATGACTGCGACGTGATTCAAGCTAAGTGTGACTACTAAGGGTTAAGAGAACAAAAAATCCTTCCGGAAAATATTCTATTATTGAAATACGTTTTCTGTACGCTTACTCTAATTTGACTTGTACCCAAACAAACCCAAACCCGTTTCCTCCATACCTTTAAAAAGTGAAAAAGAAAGCGTTTGGGGGTTGAAATAAGGGTTGAAAGTTTCTTCCCCCGACTTAGATATTATAAACAAAGTGCCCTGAAATACATCGACTCGGTACAACATTTCTAAACCCCTTTTCTAGCTGGAGCGCGACTTGTAAAAATTTACCAATACTTTTTTCTGTCGTTGTACAAAACAGCAGACTACTAATATTTTCTTTTAGACGCTCCACAGCCCGACATTTAGCATCCACAATTTTTTACCATGAACGAAAAACAAGAATTCTCGTCAATCTACATTATTTAAAAAATATTGTTTCATTCAAAAGTTGTAGGTATTTGAATGAATTTTCAATGAAACATTTCGTATAAGACTGCTCATAAAATGAAAAGTTTTCGATTAATCAGAAATTCCGTACGTACTTCTCTGCGAAATGCAGTTAGGAACGTAACTTTCAAATTTGAAGTAAATCGAGTGAAAATTGTTGAAGTTATTTGTCACGCCAATTGGAAAAAAGCTGTTTCGAGAAACACGCGTTTAAAGTTTTAGGTACTCTGTGGCCGTGCCAGAGGGCTTACGTTATACGCGCAAAGTCGGCGAAAAAAAAAATGTTTTTACTATGAATCGAATAGTAACATTCTTATGATGATAAAGCACCGTTTTAGCGAGAAAAAAATTGATTTTTTGAAAATTCTACTGTGGCCTTACCTCTTAAGGTCTTATATACGCGAAAAAATTCAAAATTTTTCATTTCTCTTTAATTTTCGATTCCATTAGCCTGAACCGTTAGGAATATTTTAAGCTCTACAGAATTGAAAAATTCCAACAATTCCAAAAGTAAGGTAAGATTGCATTTATAATAGATACCGCGCGGCGCGCCCGATCGCCAACGTTTTTTCACGATTCATTTTTTTGAAACCTTGTGAAAATTCGAACTCTTGAACGAAGGTTCAGATCGCTTGGAAATTTTTACATATTCTTAACATATTCTTAGTATCATCACCTATCGTGTGAACCACAGAAACAAAAATTTCAATGACAAAACAAAATATAAAAAATAAAATACTGACAGAAAATTGAGTAAAAAAATTGTAGGTTTCGAATTTTTATGATTATTTTTTTGGTAATTTTCGGTATTATCACCCCACCTTTTGAGGGGGTTGCGGGGTTAGGAATATGGTGGGGGAGGAACCATATAACACTATTCTTAAGAGAAATTGTGACCGTAACTTTTCATGAATCGTAGCGACAATTTTATATGATTTTAACTTGTTACCTCTTCTTAGGATGTCTCAGATATTGATCCCGCGATTCTATTTAGGATGTATCAGATATTGACCCCGCGATTCCATGCCCCCTTGCGAGATGTGCCCACCCAATTGTTCTATGCACCCCACGATAAAATCGCAAATTTTATCGTTCATTTTTACAAACTTCAAATTCACATAACTTTTATTTTTAACATACCCCTTGTTCCAACCCCTTCAAAAGGTGGGGTCATAATACCGAAAAATACCTTTTTTTTTAAATATTGTTGGTTCACGCTGGATATACATTCATTATGCAATTATAAATATGTTGATTTTTTTCATCAGACACCCACATCGATGCCGAGAACTTCCACCATCAACGCGCGCGCAAAAAAGAAGACATTGCTTTATTACGTTATATCTCCGCCATATGTTAATATTTCTGATTTTGTTCCCCATCCTCAATCATGTGCATAAATGATCTGTAAAAAAAATGTTGTCAATGTGTCATTTTTTTAACTGCGCCGAAAAATTATTAGGTTTACAACTTGGTTCGGTCCGTTTTCAAAAGATGGCTCTAGGCGCTATAAATGGTTGACGGCAACAGCCGATTTTTGCTGCATCGTGAAGTATAAACATCTCTTAACCAAATATCGT
This sequence comes from Ophion obscuratus, assembly GCA_964007375.1. Classification (NCBI taxonomy): domain Eukaryota; kingdom Metazoa; phylum Arthropoda; class Insecta; order Hymenoptera; family Ichneumonidae; genus Ophion; species Ophion obscuratus. The sequence goes on from OZ023324.1 coordinate 24,627,281, forward strand.
TTACAGACCTTTGAGTTTTGCGCATCGAGTCTAATTTTTACTGCGGTGAAAATGTCGAATTTCGTCCAAAATAAGCACCATTTGCGGGAAGTGTTGATTTTCTGTTTCAATTTGAAGAAAAGTGCAGCTGAACCCCACCGAAAGCTTGTGGAAGTTTATGGTGAATCTGCACCGTCGGATAAATCTTGCAGAGAATGGTTTCGACGGTTTCAAAGTGGTGATTTTAGTGTTAAGGACAAAGAGCGTTCGGGTCAACCGAAAGTTTGAAAATGAAGGTTATGCTCTGTATTTGGTGGGATCAGAAGGGTGTGATCCACTATGAGATACTAAAACCTGGTCAAACCATCACGGGAGACTTCTACAGGCAACAATTGATCCGTTTAACGCGAGCTGTAGCCAAAAAACGTCCAGAATATGCGACCAGGCACGAGTCCATAATCTTTCAACATGAGAACCCTCGGCCTCACGTTGCTATTGTGGTTAAAAACTATTTGGAAAATAGCGAGTGGGAAATTCCGGCTCACCCGCCTTATAGCCCAGACCTTGCCCCTTCCGACTACCATTTGTTTCGATCGATGCAGAACGCTTTGACTCGAATACGCTTCACGTCACAACAGGCTATCAAAAATTGGCTCGATTCAGTCTTGGCTTCAAAAGATGAACACTTCGCAACGGAATTCATAAATTACCAGAAAGATGGGAAAAAGTAGTGGCTAGCGATGCACAATATTTTGATTAATGTATTAATAAATTTTATCATTCAAATAAGTGCATATTTTAAGCAAAAAAAACGGACCTAATTAAGTTGTACACCTAATACCATCGAAAATCGGCGAAATCGCGTATATAGGCCTCCGAAGTAACTTTTGTGGTGGCACCGCGCAACGGCTGACGGTGGCAAAACTTGGATTGGCGCATGGCGGTTAAGTCAAACCGGCACAAACACGAAAGAGCTAGGCTTGAGCAAGCATCATCGATTGTAGATCTCGCATTGTGAATGGAATGTGCTTGTAAATTTAAAAAAATAGTGTGATGGAACTAATAACGATTTTTTGCGGATTTCGATGTATCCTCATGACTTCCTTTCGCCCTAAAAGCATATCTATAGGTGGGCGACGAAGAGAATGTTAATGAAATTGCGTACATTGGCTGCACAGAATTTTTTTTCTTGCCGTACAACAAAATTTCTGTTTAAATTATTGTTTGCATCGGAAATTTATATAAAGGATGTTGTAATGTAGGCAAAAACCTTTCGATAGTCATCACGTATCGGAAGTTCGCGAAATTGTTGCTGGTGAGAGGACTGTGATGGGAAAAGTTCTTCCTCAAACACGCGTCAACAATCCCAAATATGACGTGAAACGCTGTTTTTACAACGTAAACATCACACGCGGTGCTGTCATTCACGCAAACACCTGATTTAAACGGCGACCGGCATACTGCACTAGCAGACGAAAACCGTCTAGACTAGAAAACGCCACTAGAGTTACTTCGGGGGTCTATAGCCCAGACCTGGCCCCTTCCGACTACAATTTGTTTCGATCGACCCCGGACATAAGGGGGGCAAACCCTTATATCTCTGTCCCGGGCGGCAATTTAAGGGGGCGCCAAATTCTTGTGTCTGAAAAAACTTGTTTCACTAAAGCGCCTAACATCCAGGGCGCTACGGTGAGTTTCAATGGCGTCGTGATCCTAGCTATCGAAAATAAAACTGCCCAGAAGACGAACTTTGATGAGGTATTCCTTTAGGCGTCTTTTGAAAAACTGCTCGTGTTATTGATCGATCTGGCTGATATTATGCCAGATTTCGCACTATAAGACTATTGGTAGGATATATCTAAAGTTTCAAGGTTATCGCGTAAATAAATTACTTTTTCGGGGTAAAAATTGTCGAGAAAATGGTAAAAAAAATATGAATATTTGATTACAAAGCCTACTTAATTTTCAATGTTATACCTTTTAATATTTTTATATTTTATCTTTATTTTTTTATTTTATATTTATGAAAATATTTATTTTTATATTTATGAGCCGTCATACCTTTTAATCTTTTAAAATATTTTTATATTTAATATTTTTCCTTCCAATAATTTTATAGTGAGAAACCGCCCAAAATTCCAGCCAGATCGATCGATAACTTTTTGAGCTACACCACGAGCACCTTTTCAAAAGACCCCTAAAGGAATACCTTATAACGCCGCTATTTTGTTTTGTTTAAAAAAGAAAAAAAAAAGTTTTACCACTTGAAAGTTGTAATAATGACAAAATTTAAAAATGATGCCATTATCTTATCACATTTTTTTTATCATAAAAAATGACTTATTTTCGAGCGTCTAAAGAGATCTCCCCCCTTAATCTCAATCTCAAATGCTGGAGGGGACGGGCGCCAATGTCAAGTTTTTGCCCCGGCTCGGAAAAATCGTAGATACGGGACTAGTTTCGATCGATGCAGAACGCTTTGACTGGAACACGCTTCACGTCACAAGAGGCTATCAAAAATTGGCTCCATTCTTGGCTTCAAAAGATGAACGCTTCGCGACGGAATTCATAAATTACCAGAAAGATGGGGAAAAGTCGTGGCTAGCGATGGAAAATATTTTGATTAAGGGATCGTCTCAGTGTGAAATTTTCGAAAAATCGATTTCTTTTTGTTGCATTATCGGATAGTATACACTGTAATAAACATTCTCTCAAATTTTTAAATCGAAATTCAAATTATTACGGTCGCTACTACGTTTCTTGTAGAAAGGAAACGGAGCGAGACATCTGCCTCGCCAATCTTTAAACGCGTTTTTCTCAGAATAGTGTTTTTCAAAACGGTTTCCACTCTCAAAGGAAGAGTTTTGAAGATATCTAGTTCCCCTTTGAAGAGAATATTTTTAAGGCGGATTCTACTTTGAAACTTTGAAAAAAAAAATTTTTTTTTACATTTTTCGAAAGTAAATATGTTCAAGAATGTTCGGTCAAAATTTTATAAAGTTCCAAGCAGTCTAACTATCCTTTTTCGCCTTTCGAACGCACCTACCTGAGCGCGCTATTGTGACCCGCCCGGCGCGCGGTCCGGACTCACCAAAACTTTAAACGCGTTTTTCTCGAAACGACATTTTCAAGTACCGTGGTCGTGATAACTCAAAAAGTACTGAACCGATCCTTATGAAATTTGGAACACATATTCTATATGTGTGTACCAACCGACCTAACTACAATCAACTTCAAATTTTGATTAGAACTATTTTTTTATTGCAAAAAAAGACCCAAAAAAACGCATTTTTTTTTCGTATTTTAGCCGCCATTTTGTTAATTTTGCACGTATATAAAATATTCTAGTTAGGTCGGTTCCTGAAGACATACTGAACATGAAACTATTTGATTTTTTTGTTTCAGACCATCCGTCGGGAAGATTTCACGACCACGGCAACGATACCTGCTTTTCGAGGCGTTGGCTTTAAACATATTTTACGTGTACAAAAAATGAATAAAAAACATTTAAAATTTTTTTTTATGTACTTAAAGAGTGTATTTATTGAACAGTTTAAACCCCATATCGATATCTTTAATAGTATTCTCAGAAAAAATTCACGAAAATAGGGTTTTTTTCATGGTTTCAAAGTAGAATCCTGCCTTAACGTCATTCTTTATAGCGCTATGGAAGCTTTTTTTTTGGAAATCTTCCTATTTTTTTTTTTTACGAAAAACTGTCGAGAAAAAGGGCCAAATTCGATACTTTTTGTTCAAACCGCCGCCATTTCGTCAAATTTAAAAAAAAAACCCTTCCATAGCGCGATAGCGACTTTCCTACAGGTTAATAATCTTTTTGAAATTTTTGTTTCAGATCAAAATTGCGGCCGCAATCGTGGAAACCGTACAGGACCTTTTTTTATTACGTGTCATTTCAACAATTTATTTAACTATTGTACACCCAATAAATAAACATTAAAAAAATCATTTTGTATTCGTCATGAATGTATTTATTTATTAAAAAAAACCGGACCGATTAGTTTATTTGAACATTTAAAAAAAAAATCGCGAAAATCAGTGATTTTTCGGAGGGTCACACTGAGACGATCCCTTAAGGGGTAAGGCCACTGTAAATTTTTTGAAAAATCGATTTTTTTTTATTGGCTTAAAAAATAGTTTAAACCCTCTAGTTTAAAAATAGTTTAAATCCTTTTAACTTCTTTTTTTAATTTTTTCCAATAAAAAACTATTCGCAAAACTTTAAACGCGTTTTTCTCGAAACATGGTTTTTCAAAATGGCACGCAGCATAACTCGAACAATTTTCATTTTTTTTACTTGAAATTTTAACCAGATGTGAACATTTACATTATCTTGAGAATGTCGATCGGAATTTTCAAGAACTTTATTTATTGATTTTTTATTAACAAAAAACTTGCCGTTTTTTTCGTCAAAAATCAATTTTTTTTTTCAAACGCACGCCAAATCCACAAAAATTGATACTTTTTAAAATCCGATCGACATTCTCTAGCTATAGCCCTCTAGATTAATGGTTTTTTTTTTGTTCTAGATTCAAAAGTGCACCAGTGGTGCTGCGTGCCGCGGAGCCCTGGAAGCAAAACATGTCCCGGGAAGATAGCTGTGGAACCGCCATTTTGTTTTTTTTTTACTGTAAAAAAATTTTATAATAAAGTTTAATGTATGCCCGATAACACCATTAAAAGTTTTTTTTCAAATACCTTCAATTTCGGGAGCAAAAAATTAGTGAAAAAACCTTTTTTTTTGGGCCGTTACAGTGGCCTTACCCCTTAACGTATCAATTCATTTGATCATTCAAATAAATGCGTATTTTAAGTGAAAAAAAAAAACGGAGCGAATTAAGTACACCTAATACTTTCGAAAATCGGCGAAATCGCGTATACGAAGCCTCGACATTTCTTTCGACCATCATTGTAGGGTAATAATATCACAAGAACGTACCTTTGATGGAATCATCGGGCAAGTATTCCTCCGACTTGATAGGATGTTCGGTCTCGTCCTCCGCTTCTATTTTTATCGAGTCTCTCTTCTTCTTTTTCTTTTTCTTCGCTTCGGTGGTGTCGGCCGCCTCCGTCGACGGGTCTCCCTCGACGATCTCGTCTTCGCCGCTCATCTTCTTCTTCTTCTTCTTCTTCTTCTTGGGCGACGCGTCGAATACGGAAGAGTCGAGTTCCTCGATTAAAGGTTTTTTATCGTCGACTTCCGAGTGGCGTCTCTTCGTAGCGACCGGGGTGACGGTGGTGCTGCCGGCCGCGCCGCCCGGTAGCGTCGAGTCAGCGGCGCTCGAATACTGCACGAATTCGCTGCTCGACTGGTACTTTTCGAATTTAGCCTTGGCTTTGCCGGTACCGCTGATCCTACGTATGTTGCCCTCCTCGAGTATTCTGAGGCGAGCCTCGAGTTTGGCCTTGTGCTCGGCGCCCAGATCGAAAGTGCCGTCCTCGCCGAGGGCGTCGACTCTCGTGGCGAGTGAGGCTTTCGCGGCGAGCATCCTCGACATCTTGCCCTTGTTCCTGGTCGAGGCCTGGCTCACCAGCTGGGCGTGATAAATGAGACCGTACTTGGGCGTGTCCCTTTTGGTCTTGAGAGCGCGAAAGAGAGCCTTCTCGGCACCGAGTATCTGCACGGTCGAGGCCGGATGCTTGGCCAAATTGATGAGAGAACCCGCGTGTGATATGAGCCTGGCACCTACGAGATCACCTACGAGAACCGTCAAGTTCGGCGCCATCGCCATCATTCGCGTCTTCAAGTAATCGTACAGCTGTGCACGATATTGCGATATCTCGATCACTTGGTCGCAAAGATGTTGAATGTTGATTATGTCGTCTTCGGATATTTCCGTGCCCATTGATATCTCCGCCGCCTCCTTGACGCTCTCCTCGATCTCCTCCGGAAGCAAATCGGAAAGATCGCAAGCGCTCGTGTTCTCGCGCGTTCCTATCACCTTGACGGTCTTGACGAACGCTACGTTGTCCGCTATGATCTTGCCCAGCTCGGGAAAGTGCCAACCGTACCATTCCCTGCAACGCATTACGTAATTGTTCAATTCTTTGTCTAGATCGTCCAAGAGACAGACCGCCTGGATTATCATCGTGTCGATCTTGTCGGGGGAAAATTTGAGCTTGTAACGAGAGAGGCTGTGCGCCAGACCCAGCGCCATCGCGGTCATTTCTTTCTTTGGAAATCCGGCGAGCAGACTGTCCGCCTGACTCCTTATGCATCTCATGAGCTCTTGGATGTTGGTGTTGCTGACGCACGACAGCGACAGCTTGTCCTTTATGGCGTTGCCCAACTTTGCGTCCGCCACGGCCAATTGTTCGTGCACCTCCGAACAGTGCCTTTTCAGCGTCTTCTTCAAAGCTTTGCACAGTTTACCCTCGACGGCGGCTGTCGTTGCCGCCAGGGCGTCCGTCGTGTCGGCAAACTTTTCGAAATGCTTCAATTTCACGCTGCGCGAAATAAAAGCGGGATCGAGTTATATTTTCGAATTTTAGGTTACGTCTGGTGGGGAAAAGATGCGAATTGTTACTCACATTTTCGTGGCAGCCTCGGGTGTCTCGAAATCGAGATACAAATTTTCCGTTTTTGCCAATTTGTTCTCGTCCAGCAGCTGAAATGCGCGAAAATAAGTCACAGCGGAGAGTGAGAAATATCACGAGCACGTGGTTTCTTTTTTATCGTGACGCGCTCTCGTCGGAGAGGTTATTTACCTTGAAAATCGCGTATCCCGCCGGAGTTTCGAAAAGAACCAACATCTTTGTTTTCGTTTTTTTTTTCTTTTCGGTTTCACTTGGGCTGTTCCAGTCAAATTTGGCTTTCCGATGCAAATCGAAATTATTCGAAATATCAATCCAGCGTCATCGCGAATGGTACGGCGAGGCGAACTACGCGTGCCTCGTGTCGTCGTCGGGACCGCTCGTCCCGCGTCTGGACTAGGGACTTTTATCGTTTGCCCCGTGGCGCACGATACCCATGGTCAGGACCGAATTTGAGCGTGTGGCCGTAGGGCAACAAACATTTTTCGATTTTTTGTACTTTTTTGGCACGTCCATTTGGCGACGTATACAAACATCACCATTCGTCCCAATCCCTGAAGCCGAGACCCTCAATTTTTATTTAAAGGAGCGCGAAAGGTGTGGAAGGGAGCTGACACTGGTAAATAAATGCTGTTTCCAAAATGTCCTTTCCGCACTGTGGCGCTAGTAGTCGTGTGACAGGCATGCATATATACCAGAGATGGGCTACTCGAATACTTTTAGTATTCGAGTAGGAAAATAATACCGAATACATGTCAGATGGATATTCATTTTTTTCGATAATGAATCCACCTCTATTGAGTATTCCTTCTGAGAATAAATAATGAATCCAATTGGATTCAGTATCCATTTCAAAATGAATAATGAATCCAGTTGGATTCAATATCACATGTTATGGTACACTTCACAGATAAATCGATCTTACAGTTTTGGTTTTTTCCTATTGTCTTTCGTGTTAATTTTTATAGTTCAATTTTTATAGTTCATCATTCTCAAAGAATTCATAAGAATTTTGAATCTAGATGAAACGTCTACAAATTATCACACATTATGATACGCTGTACAGACAAAGAATAATAACGAAATACAGAAATTAAGTCAATATGTTTTTTTTCCGTTGCGGGAAAACTTTTATCTGGATTCAAAATTCTTATGAATTTGCTTGTGTCTACAAATAAATTCAGTTACTGCTTCCGCAATGAAAAAAAATGTTGTCTTCATTTCTGTATTTCGTTATTATTCCTTATCTGTACAGCATATCATCAGTGTGAATATGATATGTGATCATTTGTAAAACTTATGTCGTGATTCAATATTCTTAAGGTATTCCTTTCACGAACCCAAATATTTTACAATTAACTGATTTTCGTCGATAATAAATTAAAAATACATGAAAGTATGTCGGTAAAATTTCAAACCAACTTACCGAACTTTTAATGAAAAATTACGGCCCTAAAAATCGTTTCATTTATACGGTGCTTTATGGATATGTCACGCTGGTCACATTTCTATTTAATAATTTATACACTAAATCACTCTCGGTGCGTGATATAAGCTGCTCACAGGTGTAAAAAAGTCTAAAGATTCCGTAACGACAATAAAAACAGAGGGTCACCGAATGTTTAAAGAAAATATTAACGTTAAAACTTGGAAAAATGTGACTAGCAAAACAATTTTCGTGGCCGTGACGTTTCGAATAAATGTAAAAATTTCTCAATCTACTAAATTTGCGCGAAATTTTCTGTATATTGTACGGCACTGGTTCGTTGCTGCCTTCAATTCGGTTCGGTAGGAGAGCAGCGCCATCATTCTCAACTGGATTTCCATGAACGTTTCTTCAACACTGCGTTTGTAGCCCTTACCTCTAGTCTTCTTGGGCAGCATAAAAAAATCGATCCAGCAAAAAAAAACTCAGTGTACCCGTCTGTCACGCTTCAGTGTGCTTTTTTCCATTTTGTTTCTTCGATGGCGAGCGTCTCGACGGATAATCATTTCGACATTATAATCGTTGGTTCGGGTTTAACCGGACTAACCACGGCGTACAACTTACTGAGACGAGGTGTCGGATTGAGCATCCTCATCCTCGAGAAAAATGGCAAGCTCGATAAAAAATGGTAATTAAACGAATGGTTAATATTCGCCTATCGCGATACAACAGACAGCGTGGGTGGAAGGATTCTTCGAGGGAGGATGAGCGAAGGATACTTTGGAAGCTACTCTCAGAGAAATATCACGGCGCTGCTCGATCAACTGGAGATTCCAATCGAGAGCGCGCAACATCCCGATGATCACCTACGAAATTTTGTATTTTTGACCGAATCAGAGACCGGCGGCTCGTCCAACGCCCAGATATCTCGCCTCGTTTCCGGTCAAGTATATCACTTCTTCAAACTGGTATCTACCCCGCTATTTACCGTCCCCGTGATTCGCGCATTTCGCCCACGATCTTACATACAGATCTGGAAAATCCTAGGTTGGGGAGTAACTCGGATAATGAGGCAAACGGGCAGTTCTCACTTCTGCCACCCGAAGCGCTGCTAGGTAGAAGTTAGCCAATCAAACGCAGGTCCGAACAGCTGTGCAAAGGCGCAGATTTTAAAAAATAAACATAATCTGTTCGGTTTAGCTACACTTTCTACAATTTCAACAGATACAGTAATAGAAAGTCCTCAGAAGGCGTAAGAAGTGTAGAAAAGTGTAGTCAAAACGAACAGACCCAATATTTGTAACAGCGATACAAATGGAAAATGATTATTTTTCACTCCTGAACCCGCGGGCAGAATGATAATTATTATTATTTCAGTAGACTGTATTTCTCGTATGTTCGAAGTTCTGTAATATTTTTGTTTGGTCTTTCGCCATTTGAGTAAATGTGGTGTAAACAAATTTGTGCGGTCTAAATTTTTGTTCCTTATAATTAAAATTTATTCTTAGTATATTGCATTGCTTGTTTGTTTCTACAACTTTTATTTTTGCTTTTGCTTTTATAACAATGCTAATAAGAACCTTAAAATAAGTATAATGAAAGCGGAATAGAAAAAAAGAAATGAACGCATTGTGTATGTTTAAACGGCAGCGTTATTATTGATTTGTCAGTTTGGCGAGTTTGTTTACAGAAAATTGTTTTTGCCGTTTTTGGTTTTGTTGATAGGCGAACTTGGGCATCCTCAATCGAATATAATAAAATATAGCGAAGGATAAGGCCGAGTCCACACAATGCGGTTCTACTGGAGCGTTTCAGGTAGTTTAGATTTCTAGAAACGTTGCGAACACGTGTACTGGCTTTCAGAAGGTTATTTTTCCATTGCTGTATATCTATATCTACAAGACTACTTCTACTTGACAACGCTTCCAGTGGATAAATGCGGAACTGGGTTTTTGCCTCACTAACGATGACACTTTCCACCATGCAAAAACGCCGACGTTTCCAGACCTGTATCAGCCCCCTGACACAGCCACCCAGATCGGTTCACGGATTGCCCGCCATTGTGATTGCCGAATTGCGTCACATGCAGCGCTAGTAGTCGTCTGAACTGATACTATATATACTGCAGCGCAAGCAATATACGCGATATGCTGAGTACACAAACATGCGGATTTTTATTGCGCTAATTATTATTGTTAATCAATTACATGCTCAGTAATTATGGAGTGGGAATTTTTCGTGAGTGGTTTTCGACATAGATTTAAATTATTGCCGGATGCACATGGACATCAAAATTAAAAGCCAACATGGATTTTTCCAAAAATAATCATTTTCGCCGGAGATAAATATATAAATGTTATATTTAAAAATATACATATATATAAATACATATAAACTTTTAAAATCCTTTTATCAAAGTTTCTATCAGGTTGACAAAAAAGTTTTGTCGCAATAATTTCAATATAATTTATTTATTTATATATCTTAAAGAAAACATTTCTAATCAACAATATATTCGCCATCGGTTTCTATGACACTCGACCATCTAGTTGGCAACACATTTATTCCCTTTGCCCAAAACTGCGGAGGCTGGAACTCAAAGAAATTTGAAATATCCCTTCTGAGATCGTCGACGTTTTTGAAAGTTTTGTTTCTCAAATATGCCTTCAAATGTCTGAACAAATGGTAGTCAGATGGCGCGATGTCGGGAGTGTATGGTGGATGAGGAACGGTATTCCAGTGAAGCTCAGTGATTGTTTTGTGGGTTTTCTTTCCGACATGGGGTCTCGCGTTGTCGTGGAGAAGGTCCACAGTCGCGCGTCTTGGCCGTTTTTTTCTTATAGCTTTTGCCAATTCCTGGAGATTCTCGATGTATCGTGTAGAGGAGATCGTCTTACCTACAGGGAGAAAATTGTGAAACAGCATTCCCTTTGCGTCCCAGAAACAGCACAACAAAACCTTTTGTGAGTGACGATCAGATTTCGGTTGGTGTGGCGGTTTTTCTCCGATAGAAAGCCAGTAGGCTAAACGCGTTCTGTTATCATACAAGACCCAGCTTTCATCTCCCGTCACAAGATCTTCTAAAAACTCCTTGCGATGGTGGCGAAGCAGGAGAGACTGGCAGATGGTCACGCGACAGTTCTTATTGTCATCGGTGAGACGGTGGTGGTATCCATTGAGCTAGAACCTTCCTGTATCCCAAGTTGTGTAAGTGATTGACTATTGACGGTTGGGTGCAGCCAAGTTCTCTTGCTAGCTCGTGCGTACTTGCTTCCGGTTTTTCTTTGATACAGCGGAGTAATGCTTCATCATCGATGGTCGACGGTCGTTCGGAACGTTCCTTATCTTCAAGGCTTATGTCTCCAAATTTAAAACGATTGAACCAACGCTGGACTGTTCGATGAGAAACTACGTTCTCGCTGAATGCATCCTGTATATTTTTAGCAGTTGTGCTGGCGTTCGTGCCGCGCCGCCACTCGTAAAAAATGATCGCTCGAAGTTGCTCCTGCGAGATCGAAGCCATTTCTGTCCACTAGAGGGCGCGCTCGCACTTTTATACCCTGTCACGCGGAAGAGTAGAAAACATTCTAGAATATTCTCGACATAGCGACATAGAATTTTGCAGTTTTTTTATGCAGATTATTTTTCACCTGCTCAGCGTTCATGCGCGTTCCTCAGCCCATGGAAATATTGTTGGCATGCAGCCCTTCTTCCGCCGAGGTACTTTTTATTTACCCTGAAATCGATTCGTTCGATTTGAACGTAATCGTTCAAATACACCCGTAAAGAAATTGGCCATAAAATTATTAAATGAACACTCATTATAACATGAAACAACACAACTTACGACTCCGATTATTTCGAATGTTGTTCCGAAAATGTTTTTCGCAAACTGCTGCTCCAACTTTCACGGAGCCGTCCTGCTCTCGCCTCACAGCACCTTTCCACAGTTTTTCACTGTCTACATTCTTCAAAATAGTAAAAAAAAAGTGCACTTTTTGGGAGTTCGACGTTTTCCCTGAGGTATAGTCGGGTACGATGCATTTCGGCATATTAAGCCTAAACACTGTTCACAGTTTACAATTCTCTCTGCCTATGTAATATGTGAAAGTTGAAAAAACGAATCACTCTCGAACCACTGGATTGAAATTTTTTATTTACGGACACTCCAAATAAAAAATACGCTCACCAAAGTATCGTAGATGAATCGTGTTGACGTGTTTTGAGCGCGCATGCGTAAAGCAAGCTGTTCAGACGACTACTAGCGCCACGAAGCGACCTATAGTGGAATTAAAAAACCCGAAACATTTATCGCAATAGGAATAGTATCTACTGCCAGGAGGCTGAACTGTATGTAAGACCGTGATTTCGCCTGAAGAAAATAATAACATTATCTCGCGATGCAAGCTAAATTGGATGACCACCGCCGGAGCAGCCAACGAATACGCAACGAAAAATCGTCGGCTACTCGCAGCGATGAGTATAGAACGACTGATGAAGTCGAGGGTGAAGTTTCGACGAGCTCGAATCCTCTGCACCAGTTTGCTTCGCGCTTGTTGGCCCGGCATTGAAAATTTGGCCGAGGTGTCGGCGCTCTGGTTTTTGCTCGCACTGACAGGAGCCGGAGGTCTCTTTGCAAAGTTGTCAGCGTCGTTGTCAGTGGAGAAAAGATTTTTCGTCGAGGCCGGCGACGGCTTCGAACGTCTCGTTGAAACGCTGGAGACGAAGATATCGGAAAATGGCGCTATCGTGAAACGGTGCGAGAAGGTTGTAAAGATCGAGCAAGTGGATGGAAGGATGCGCGTGACGAGCGAGTGCAACATCTTCAAGCGAGCGGTAGGTTAATTTCCGTTCGTTTATTATTCAAATTAAGTTTGCGGCGCTCTCTTTGGCGATACTCACGAGAGATACAAGATTCATCGGTACGGATGCGAGTGCGTCGTGGTCGCAGTGCCACTACCGGCCAACGCTAGTATTAACGTGGATACGAGAAGGCTGCCGGCCGACGAACGTTTTATGGAGTCGTGGAAAGTGTATCAGGGCGGAAGCAACGTCTTCTTTTGCGGGAAGTACGAAGAGGCGCTCTTACCGGCGAGCAGCGTTCTCTTCGAGGGAAGGAACGCCCCGATGAGGACGTTACACGTGGCAGGCCGACAGCGACGAGAAGAAACGAGTCGCACGATCGCCGGATTCTCAAGCGCGAGAGACCTCGAGGGGATTCAGGCGGCTTTGGAGGTATATTTCGGAGCGCACGATCGTACGAGTTTCGGAACGAGCGAGGCCAGTTCCGTGTACGCACCGAGACCCTCCTCCCAGGAGCACTACCTCGCAAAGCCACTTTCTCTCGATGGACGGTAATTAACTGATAGCTCGATCGTACCGGCCAGCCCCATGACACTGGTAGATAAATGCTGTTCGCAAAATGTCCTTGCCGCACTATGGCGCTAGTAGTCGTGTGACAGGCATGCATATATATATGGGGCATTCCATGCCGATTCGACCTGGGTCTGACCCGACATTTTTCATGTTATTGTACTATCTCTGAAAAGCACTCGAGATTTTTTTCAGATTTTTTTGGAACGATTTGACTTCACAATATTTTTTATAAACAAAAAATTAACGCCCAAATTTGAAAATCTGAAAAAAATCACGAAAATCCTGTGTCACATATCAAACACTATGAGCGTTTAGAAAAAGTGAGCGCGCGTTTCGTTTGGCCTAGAATGTGCTTTTCTGCAAAAAAAAAAATTTTCAATTAACAAAAATCGAATCAATAGCCCACCCAGTCGTTAAAGAGGAAAAAAAATTACATGACATTGTGTAGAATTGACCAGATTTTTTTCACATTTTTGTTCAGAATTTTTGTCCAAGATTTTTTTTTCATCATTTTTAGTCAAATTGCCGACAATTCAAGTGGCCAAGTGGCCAACCCAACTCAAGTATCGTAGGGCTTGGGCTACTATGTCAAGAGAGAAAACATTCTTCATTAAACATTTTTAATCCATTCGAATTTTTTTCTGAATTTTTTAGCGATCAATTTCTCGCATAGAAACGATTGTTATTTTTTCAAGTTTAAATAAACAAGAAATTCACTAAAAAATTCTGAAAAAATTCGAATGGATTAAAAATGTTTAATTAAGAATGTTTTCTCTCTTGACATTGTAGCCCAAGTCCTATGATACTTGAGTTGGGTTGGCCACTTGAATTGTCGGCAATTTGACTAAAAATGATGAAAAAGAAATCTTGGACAAAAATTCTGAAAAAAATCTGACAAAAAATGTGAAAAAAAATCTGAAAAAATTCTGGTCAATTCTACATAATGTCATGTAATTTTTTTTTTCCTCTTTAATGACTGGATGGGCTATAGATGCTATATTTTTTAATTAAAATTTTTTTTTGCGATAAAAGCGCATTATAGGCCAAACGAAACGCGCGCCCACTTTTTCTCAACGCTCATAGTGTTCGATATGTGACACGATTTTTATGTTTTTTTCTTCAGATTTTTAAATATGAGCGTTAATTTTTTGTTTATAAAAAATATTTTGAAGTCAAATCGTTCCAAAAAAATCTGAAAAAATTCTCTAGTGCCTTTCAGAGATAGTACAATAACATAAAAAAATCGCGGGTCAAATCGGAGAGGTGACAGGTCAGACCCAAGTCGAATCGGCATGGAATGCCCCATATATATGTTGCGTCGGTGTTTCGAATATCTTATATGAATAAAAATCTATTGATATATTTGGAATGATTTTCTGTTCTAATGATTTTCCATTTGAACACAATAAATAACGTCGCCATAACGATAACAGGCGAAAGCCACGAACGTATCGAATCGTTCAGCTGATCGATGTATTTAGACATGGAGCCTAGATACCGAGGGTCAGCGAGGCCTTTCAAATCGTCCCCAAAACGAGAACGAGAAATGATGGCGCTAGGGTGCTCTGGCACCTATATGTATATAGATATACGCTAAACATGGGTGCGATATAAGACAGATCACAGATGGGGCCGTCCATATATTACGTCATCGATTTTGGCTGATTTTTAACCCCCCCCCCCAAAATCATCCTATCCTTCCTATCGTCATAATCCAATCATCGTTACCAACGATCAGACCCCCCCCCCCCTATTTTAAAATGACGTAATTTATGGACCGCCCCGATGATGTACCTAACCCTCATTCGTGTTAAGGGATAACACCACTCTAGGATTTTGGAAAGACGTTTTCTTGCCTAAAAATACTATGGTGTCATAAAAACAATATGCAATTGGTCCTGTAGCGATTGTTTTTATTTAACGGTTCACCCAAGTATCAATTTTCAAGAAGTTGTCCAAAAGCCGGCTAATTGGGTATCAAATGTCCGCTCGGAAGTTATCTTAAAGTTAACAACCATCCAGAACGATAACTGTTGGACACATGGTAACTTGTAGGTAGCTTCCAAGCGGATGGTACCCATTTAGACAACTTCTGGACGACTGT
This sequence comes from Ophion obscuratus, assembly GCA_964007375.1. Lineage (NCBI taxonomy): Eukaryota > Metazoa > Arthropoda > Insecta > Hymenoptera > Ichneumonidae > Ophion > Ophion obscuratus. Next base: position 24,642,718 of record OZ023324.1, read on the forward strand.
TTGGAAATTGCTACCTGGGCAATTATCGATTTGGCCGCAGCGCGCGCTGAGTTGCTCGTACAACTATAAACGCGTTTTTCTCGAAACCACTTTTTTCAATCTCGGGAGACGAATTACTCGGCCACCTTTGCATGCATCGATTAGAAATTTTGATAGCAGCTTTACAATTACATTCTCTATGGGAGTACCTAACCGTTTTTTGATTAAATGTGAACTTTTTTAAAACGATTTACTGCTTTTTTGGAAAAAAATCGATTTATCTACTTCGAAGTGCGCTATTTTTTCAAAATTTGAAAGCAAATTTCTACGTAGTCTCATAGCAAATAATATATAAATGATCATTTTTTGGTTTTTGTTTCAGGTCCTATATTTTGCGAGAAAACCGTTCTCCCGTGAAGCTATTTGTAACAAAACACGTTTTTCTAGATGATCTGTATCGCCGCCATTTTGAATTTGAGATTGAGATTTTTTCTCGCTTTTGCGTTTTTATTTCCGAACCGTCATGAGGAAATTATGAATCGGCGGAATCTCGACGTTCGATGTCACGATCGGTCTGTCGTGAGGTTAGAAACTCATCCGATCACTTTCACCTCGTTGACCAATATATTACTATGTATGTAGGTCCCGCTGCACCCCAGCGCCATCACTTCCACACATTTTCGGGGACGCTTTTTTCAGCGCCTTTGCATTGCCGCTGAACCTCCTGGTATCTAGGGTCCTCCATGTCTTTAGAGCCGAAGGCTGTCACACAACAGCCAACGCTAGGCAGTGGCGATTTCAAGAACTAAAGAGCCGGGACAAAACGCGTTTTCGTTTATCGTACAGGAATAGTAGGCCAGTTTCAGGGGGCTGGTGCCGGCCAAAGAGACGCACGGGCAGGGGGCTGGCATCCCAGAATTTTTGCTATCCAAAATATCCTCTGTTTGTAGTGTCCTACTCTGCCACTCGTAGCGCTAGTTGTTCTCGAACAATCCTGATGCGCGCGCAGGGGCTATGTGTCAGAGGTCGTGTTCGTTGGGTCTCATCATTTTGATACGAACAAGTGCGCATGTGCATAATGATGCACAACGCGCAACAAAACGTGCGCATCATCAAATGCGCATCATTATGCGCATGCGCAATCAAAATGATGAGACCCAACGAACACGACCAGAGATTGGCATACTCGAATACTTTCCGTATTCGAGTAGGAAAATAATACCGAATACATGTCAGATGGATATTCATTTCTTTTCGATGATGAATCCACCTCGATTCAGTATTTGTTCCGAAAAGGAATAATGAATCTTACTGGATTCAGTATTAATTTCAAAATAAATAATAAATCCAGTTGGATTCAGTATTCACTGCAAAATGAATAATGTATCCAAATGATTTCAGTATTCTTTCAACACAAGTAATTAATCCAATTCGATTCAGTATTCGTTCCGTATTCGGATATCAATTTGAATCATCTGGAAATATTGACAGAAAACATGTTTATTCTATTGAAACATTATCGTCCGATTCCATTATATTTACCCAAGGAAAACCGCGCTCTTAGTATCTACTAAATAAAGCAATGGGGGGGGGGATTTCGGGAATTTTTATCTCAAAAACTAATTTTTCGATTGGATCCGGGTTTTTTTTATTGGAAAATATGTACATTGAGGTATGTTTAGGAATTTTTTTTAAATAAATTCGCTGACTGGAAGCGATTCAAACGCGATTATCTCGAAACATAGTTGTCAAAATCGGTGCCAGATGTATCTTGAACACGGTTTGTCCGATTTTGTCCAAATTTAGATACAATATTCTTCGATAGTTTTTCTCGTTCGTCACGTGAAATTTTTTTTTAATTTTCATTTTCGACGGAATTGCGACCGTTTAAATTTAACATTCGTTTTTCGTTCGCAATTTCCGACGATTTTGGATTGCATACACATCGCATAAAAAAGCAATGGTTCAATCAAATGAAAAACCCCTACGTGGCGAACGAGAAAAACTATCGAAGAATATTGTATCCAAAATTTGGACAAAATCGAACAAGCCGTTTTCGAGATACATCTGGCACCGACTTTGAAAACTATGTTTCGCGATAATCGCGTTTTAATCGCTTCCAACCAACGAATTTATTTTAAAAAATTCCTAAACACACCTCAATGAACATATTATCCAATAAAAAAAATCCGGATCCAATCGAAACATTAGTTTTTCAGATAAAAATTCCCGAAGTGTACCTGTTTTTTTCGCCGTTTACTCGGGTACCTCCCTGAAGTACGCCGTGCGAGCCTCGCGCCGGCGCAATCAGAATATTGTCGGTGACCTGCCAGCGCCACAGGGAGAGGTAGAACTGAATAAAGCGGTGAAAAAGCGTAGCATTTTTATATACGGTAGTGGATAGGAGGTGCCAGCCCCCTGCGCACGTGTAATCGTTTCGTCGCGACTGCGCGCATCCCCGAGCAGGATAATCTTCGCGGCGAGCGAGTTTGCGACCGAATGGCCCGGGACGGCGGACGGCGCGGTTGAGGCTAGCATCGAAGCGACACGCGCAGTTCTCTCACGCCTGAGACCACAGGCTCTCGAAGCTCTCGAGACGGCAGCGATGAACCCTTATCCACCTGGTGTCCTTTCTCTCCCCCCCACGATGATGCCCCACAGGGATGTTTCCTCCAAAGAGACGAACACGGCTGTACGGACGGCTCACGCGATATGCCTTGGACTGAACGTTTGCCTTCTTTTTATCCTACTCGGCGAGGCATGGAAAACCCCTTGAACGCATCAGCCGAATAAATACAAGATGGTCGCGTGTATCATCGGGTCTCTCGATTGCTACGAAAGTACACCCATGCGATTACGAGTGAGAATACGGAAAACAGGATCGCCACGCTCGTTATCGTACTATCGCACATGATCCCCCTCCTCCCACGTTCGTTCTCCATCGAACGCGTTCTCTCTCTGTGCTTGCGTCGCGGCTTGAACTTTCTCTCGAAACGCTCGACCTCCGTGCGATTCACGGCATCCTCAGCCTCGCGTTTTTTCGTCTCTTCGGTCTCGCGGAGCCTCTCGCGTTCCCGGGCGATGCCACGGCAGATCTCGTCGCACTCGAGCCTCGTCGTCAGCTCCGCGCAGGCGACCTCCCTCTTGATCCTCTTGCAGGCGCACCACACCTTCACCCTCTTGGCGCAACTCCGACTGTTCGGGCACTCGCCGGGATGACACTCGTTGGCGCAACGATGCCCGCAAGGATACTGCAAAGGATTACATTTTTTGGTCAACGCCTTACATCCGAGCGGAAAAATTAATTGTTAATGTTTTTTTTTTTTTGATCGCTCAAACAATATATTAGGTGTACAAATAAGTTTTAGGACACTTCGATTTTGTATCATAACAGCTATTCTAAATTAATTCAAAGGTCCCGCTCACTTATCATAGATGGCGCTTGATATGTAGTATCGAAACGTAAAGGAGTCATAAACATAACCTATAAATTCTGTAAATTAAACATGCAGACCGATAAGCTATTTATTAGACACTGCATTCGCTACGAATTCCATCAAGGAAAAAGTGTTAGGAAAGCGTGTGAATCGATATGTTCTGTTCTTGGAGACAACATTGTATCTAAAAGTACATGTGAGTATTGGTATAAGCGATTCAAAGAAGGTGATTTCGACGTTAGTGACCGTGAACGCACGGGGCCTCCTGTAAAGGTGGACGATCAGGAACTGCAAGCGTTGCTGGATGAAAACTCTTGTCAGACGGAGAAACAGCTTTCGGAACAGCTTGGAGTAACTCAACAAACTGTTTCTTATCGTTTAAAAGCAATGGGTAAGATTCGAAAAGGAACAAAGTGGGTACCACACTTTCTGACTCAAGAAAATAAAAACAGCCGTCTTAACATTTGTGTGAGTCTTTACAACAAGCAACATAGAAAGTCTTTCTTGTGGAAAATTGTGACCGGCGATGAAAAGTGGATTTATTTTGATAATCCGAAACGCAAATATCATTGGGTTGACCCCGGCGAGCCGACAACATCCACGCCAAAGCGCAATGTTCATTGTAACAAAGTCATGCTGTGCATATGGTGGTATATGAAAAGCGTACTGTATTATGAACTTCTCAAACCTGGTCAAACAGTTACTACCGATCGCTATTGTCATCAATTGATGCAAGTGAATCAAGAAATTGAGAAGAAACGTCCATTTTCTGGTAAAGGAAAACGTCCAGTAAAACTGCTCCATGACAACGCGCGGCCTCATGTGGGTAAACCGGTCAAGGATACGTTACTAGCGCTTGGATGGGAAGCTGTACCACACCCGGCGTATTCACCAGACTTAGCCCCATCCGATTATCATTTATTCCGGAAAATGCAGAACGATTTGTCTGACGTGCGATTCAAAACATTTGAAGAAGTGGAAAAATGGGTCGCTAAATTTCTCACCTCGCAAGACGAAAGTTTCTTTGCGAAAGGCATCCGCGAGTTACCTGAGAGATGGCTGAAGGTCATTCAGTGCGATGGAGATTACTTCGATGAATAACTGTGTTTTACTTCTTTTTTAATAAATCTTGAATTTTTTGAAAACTGTCCTAAAACTTATTTGTACACCCAATATACTACTACGGAAAATTAAAGGAACAGGAAATTTCTTCAATTCTTGAAGTGTGCTTTGAAGCTGTATCCGTGTGAAAAATGGTCGTATCGAGATGAAAGAAAAAAGCATTTTGGGCCTTCAAGTTGCTAGTTTTGAGATATTTTGGCGAAAAAAATATGTGCTACGGTTATCGCGCAATCATAAGCGCGAGACATAAATTTTCCGGATTTTTTGGTTTTTTTTTCGACGGTCCAAGGGATCGGGAATTTTTTCGCTTCCATTTGGTTTTTTGTCTCTCTACGACAATTTTTTGCTGGGACATCCGACTCTGAATGAAGAAAGGATCCTTTTGTCGTTGATCATCGATATCTCAGCAACCAATGATCGCATAAGGAATTAAAGGGCAGCTTTGAAAACTTTAATACATTTCTTTTCATTTTGATGATGATTACACGATGCTTAGAAACAATACACTTATTTTTCCTTTAATTGTTTTATAAAACTTGTTTGGGTTTAATTGTTTTGTAAAACAGTTCGATGAAACAATTTGAAAATTTACAGGGCTACTGGGGGTAGATTATGCTGAAAAAAAAATCTAGCAACATTAGTCGTTCTAGTAAAATTTTTGTCTCGCGCTATTTCTGTAGCTCACAAACTTTTTTGCCAAAAGATCTCAAACTGAGCCACCATTTTGTATTTTTTTCGCACATTTTTCTTGTTTTGTCGTATACGTCAAGCCATGTAGAATAAACACTCCAAACCCAATATGCAATTTTGATTGCATATCTACTATTCTCAAAAACGAATAGCGTAAGAAGTTGAATACTTGGGTGAGATATAACGCCTCAAATAGTAGCTAAGGTAGGATCCAGTGCGTTGGTCTAGTGGTTAGCGTGCTGGCCAGCGGATCGGGAAGTCGCGGGTTCGAATCCCAGTCGCGTACGTTCGTCGGGAAATATTTTTATTCGACATTTTTCGGCGAAAGACGACTAGTTCCGTGACTGGGAAGCGAACTTGTGACCGGCTGTATCGGTATAGGTTTTCCGCAGTTTCCCTATGCCCATGGCAGATATGCCATGGTGAATACGATACAGAGGGGGAAGTCGGCTGCGGCGGCAGGGGGTGTGGAGGGAGGTAGGGGAGAGTTGTGGAATAGTTGATAGAGGGGGATGATGTGGTGGGCGGGTAAGAACGAAGTTGAGGCCGATTTGGGACTCGTAAAAAGAGGGGAAGCCCTGTACGGCTGGGAAACGAACCAATAAAAAAAATAGTAGCTAATACCCGTATTCATAGTCCTTCCTTGAGGAAAAAGGATTCCTTGTTCCTCATTTCGCGTTTCATAAACCTTCCTTGACAGAATAAAGGAGCCTTATGGCTTCCTTCTTTCAAGGCAGGTCTCGAGCTTCCTTGAGGAAACCTTCGGCACTGTGATTGGCTGTTTCGTTTCATATGACTAACGCTTGTGCTTAACGTCTATGCAGTTTTTACCTGTATCACAGACCAGTCTACAATTTAACCTCAAAATCAGTTTAAGGTGGAGCACGTAAAATGTTTCGACACGAATCGCAGTGAACGGAGTTTAAACAACGCAAAACTGTTGGAACTCGTAAAAAGTTTCGAGGCGTATCACAATTCACGGCGTAATCGAAATAAGCAATTGGAACCACGTAAAACGTATCAAAGTGTATCGGTGTACGACGTAACCTCAATATATCATTAAAACCGCGTGGAAATTCGTACAGAAGTTTTGCACATAATTACTCGGCATAATAAGCAACGATTTTTTACACAATTCTGATAATGAATTTGATGTTGATATTGAGGAAATAGTGAATAGATTTCGATGGCAGCTTGACAATCGAGAGCCAAGCGGTTTGAGTTAGTTTCAAATAAAGCCGAGTGGCGCTTCTATCACCGGTTTCACCACCATAAGCAATCACATATCCCTAAATATGTCTTCCTTCTGTAAGGGAGAGCCGAGTTGTGACTATGAAGCAAGGACGCCTCTGAGATTCAAGCAAGCCTTCATTAAGGCGTCCTTCATCCTTGAAATAAGGAGAGACCATAAATACGGGTATGAGATACCGCCAAGGACAAACGACTCGATACGTACGTTTTTGGGACACCGGTTGCCGCACTTGAGCAGCTCTTTGCGTTTCTCGCTATTGCCGCCTTCCGAAGAAGCGCCGAGTCCGACGGACAGCAGTTGAGCGCATCGCCTGTACAACGTATTGATGCCACAGTGACAGGAGACTTTGACAAGTTGCTTGCACGGATAGCACGCTCCGGGATGACAGCGTCTACCGCATGAATGCGAGCATCCTTCGGGTCTCGGTAGAGAGCAAGCTCTCTCGCATTCCGGACAATCCCAAAATTCGCGTGTTTCTTCCTTTTCGAGTTTCTCTTCGGTGATCGAGTCAGCGCCGCTGACCGTCGGCCGGTGACATGTCACCTCGCAAGTGTGATTGGTGCAGTCGAGGACTCGGCCGCACGGCCTTTCGCACGAGTACGGTATCGCCTTGTGACACGGAAGTGGAATCGTCTCGTGAGCACCGAAGCAAGTAATCTTCACCGAGACCTCGCACGGCGGACACGGCAGAGTTTTCAATTGGCCCGCGCCTGCGCCGCCTCGGCTCTTCTCCGTTATCCCGAAGCAGGCGCCGTTCGTCACGCTCGCCACCCCCGTCTTCGTCCATACTTTGTTGTGGCAAATGGCGCTGCACGAGTGACCGCACTTTTTCCGTACGAGAGCGCAAATCTTACGACACGGCGGACACGCGCCGTAGTGACACTTGTGCGATTCACGTTTCGGATGATGACATACCGGTGGTATTTTGCACAATTTGTTGCAACTCGGGGGTTTCGGGCGTTTGAGCCTGCCGCACGGTACGGTGAGGGCGCTACCGCCGCACCGACACCGTATAACGTTGGTACGCGGACACGGATAGCACGGCCCTCGGTGACACGGAGCCGAGCACTTGTGCTTCTGACAGTTGAGCGTATTGTCGCAGAGCTTCTCGCAAACGTTCAACGTACCGCGCAACACGCAATCGCAACACTTGCGATTGCACGCGTGATTGCCGCATGTGCGCATCTGCGAGCACTTTTTGTTGCAATGAAAGTCCTTGACGCAAGCGATCTCTTTGGTGTGAGCGCGACACCGGCAGGTCTTGGTGACGACCTCGAGGCACGGTCCGCAACGATCCTGATGACAGCGCATGCTGCAGTAGTGCGAGCCGCACTCGAGAAGTTTGCCGCAGGTGTCGCCGCAGGTAGGTATCTGCTTCGCCGTGCACGGCGAGATTCCCTCGTAGCGTTTCTTGCCGCAAGGGCACGCACGAGCGCTCGCCCTCGGGCAATCGCCGCAATCCTCGCCCGTCGCTCGGTGACAAAGAGCCTCGCACGCGTGCACCTCGCAAGAAAATACCAGACCGCAAGGCTTCTCGCAGCGCCAATCCGCCGAGCCGCAGATCCGCTTCTCGACTCGCTCGCCGCAGCGACACGCCGCCGAAACGATCGTGGAACACGGCGGGCAACCGTCGGACGTCGGGTGACACTCCTCCGCGCAGCGGTGCTCGCACGAGGGCAACTTTCGCGAACAAACTTCGCCGCAACTCCACTCCTTGGCGTTGCAGCGACGCGTTTGCGGCGACGATCGTCCGCAGAAACAGGCGACGGTCACGGTCTTGGGACACGGCGGACAGGGCCCCGGATGACAGAGGAGGACGCAACGGTGGCCGCACGACGGTCTCAGGGGCTTGTCGCAACGCTCGCCGCACGAATGCGGCACCAGCCACGCTTGATACGGCGGATCCGTAGTCTGAGCGCAGAAGCACGCGTATCTCCGCGGCGTCTCCTCCTCCGCGTACTCCGTTCGACACTTTGGACTGAGCAGAAATAAGCGTGAAAAAATGTCGGTACGGCGAGGACGAGCTTGACTTACCAGGCCCATAACGTCGGTACGCCCTTCTCGCGTTTGTAACTCAGGCTGTCCCTTATCCAGTGGAGAATGCATCCGAGATGCACAAACGTGAAACACACGCCGCAGCTCCAGATCTGCGAGCGAATGAAAAGTCGAGCGAGATTAAGGAAAACGCGTCGAGCTTGTTCTTTAGATGTTCTTGCTTACCGGATCGGTTTTTTTAACCGAGGATATGCAGATGAGGCACGTCGCACCGCCGGACTGGAATACGTCGGTCAGATAGGACAATGATTTTTCGACGTTACCACCCTCTTCGCGATAGTCCGACAAGAGCTTCGAGACAGCGCTTCGCAATGCATCGTCGTAGTCGTCTCGCTTGCTCGCGTTCTCCTCGTCGTCGCTCGAGGACTCGGTGCTGCAAGCCTCGTCCCGCCATTCCGCCAGGTGCTTCTCTATCGAGGCCTGATTCCGGGCCTGAGCCTTCTTGAACTTTTGCATCTTTCACCGCCGTACTACGCGAGATCGAACAATTTCACTCGCCGAAAGAACGACTCGGAATTTTGAGGTTAGGCGGCGCGCAACGTCAACGAATTCAAACGTACACAGAAAGACAGTTCTTAAGGATATTATGTGCTGATTTTATTGGGGGAATATCCCCCAAGGTTAGTTCGCGACACGGTCTTACATACAGGTCTTGCAACGAAGCTAAATTTGCGTGGGGGGGGGTAGGCACGCTTATCGGCTTCTTTTCGATTCACTAGGCGCCGGTACGCGTCGCTACTACCAAGGGGAAGTAGTTTCCCCCTTACTTCTTACCGGCGAACGGGCCCACGGTGTTTATGTATGTTTTGTGGCGCGATTGTCGAAATAACCTTTATTTGCGACCATATACCAGAAGGTGGGGAGATTACGATATCTCCGGCGCCTTAATTTTATCATTGGATTATGTAATATGGGCGAAAAAAATACGAAAAACAAGAATAACTTTTTTCGTTTTGAGCCTTAGTTTCGGAGTTACAGCGCTTTGAAGAGTAAAACATTTATTTCCCCGATTTTTCGATGTGAATCGAATTTCCGCGTGCTTTGCATTGTTTCTTCAGACCCACCAAACGATTCCGCCCACACATCGAAAGTGCTCCAGACCCACCCAACGATTCCGCCCACACATCGAAGGTGGTTCAGACCCAGCCAACGATTCCGGCCACACATCGAAGGTGCTTCAGACCCACCCAACGATTCCGCCCACACATCGAAGGTGCTTGAGACCCAGCCAACGATTCCGCCCACACATCGAAGGTGCTTCAGATCCAACGATTCCGCCCACACATCGAAGGTGCTTCAGACCCACCCAACGATTCCGCCCACACATCGAAGGTGCTCCAGACTCACCCAACGATTCCGCCCACACATCGAAGGTGCTTCAGACCCACCCAACGATTCCGCACACACATCGATATTCTTTATTCGGGTTGACTCTTTATCTATATATATTATAGAGAGGGGATTGTATCTGTATCTACTAAACGAAGCCAAAATCGCGATTTTTTTATTCTTCAAAAAGTGCTTATTTTGGCCCAAATATTGATTATCCATGGTTAAATCAAGGCGCCGGAGATATCGTAATCGTGCCGGGATTGTATCTGTATCTACTAAACGAAGCCAAAATCGCGATTTTTTTATTCTTCAAAAAGTGCTTATTTTGGCCCAAATATTGATTATCCATGGTTAAATCAAGGCGCCGGAGATATCGTAATCGTGCCCAGAAGGTTCTACGCGATTTACCGTGATACATTTTTTATCGTGTTCATACGCATTAGTGTGATTTTTTTTGGTACTGTTTGCGAAAAAAAATGCGAAATGGCTAACGGTTGCGCGGTTCGCAATTGTAAAACGGGGTACAAAAATTGTAAGCAGAAATGCTCCGTGTTTCGCGTGCCCAGAAACGTCGAACGATACAAAAAAAGGCTCGATGCTATTCCGGGACTGAAAGAGTCTCAGTACGTGTGCGAAAAACATTTCGAAGAACGACGCATTGTGAGACATTGGAGAAAAAAGGATGTAAATGGTCGTAATATGTGCTGGTATGAATTAATGTATTCAAAAAGTTTTCAGTTTTTTTTAGATAAAAGTAGTCATCTTTTTTTTAATCAACACATTTTTTTTTATTGGTTTCGTATATTATGCAGTTTACACGACAGTACGGTAAATAAAGTTCGGGCAAACGGCGCATGCGTCGCGTGCAGGAGGGAAAAGAACAGGAGAGCTATTTCTCTCTTCGTCGCACTGTTACATCCCCTTGCCGTCACGCACCAAGCGGCAGGAATCGGAATAAAAAAACAGAACCGCTAAGGGTGCTTACCCCCACTACCGCCGTTGTCAGACCTGTATGTAAGACCGTGGTCAGGGAGACTAGAGTAAAGGAGCGGACACTGTGTGCTAGCGATGTGGCTCCAAAATCAAGGAAAATAAGAGTTGTAGGTGGCGTTGCAATCGGCTTTCCCTGATATATAGATATACTCTCTTGCTTAGCTTTCCGTCGGCTACTTATACATGGTTGTCCGTGGATTGAATCCATGCTCGAAAATAAAGTATTATATGATGTGTAAAAAAATTATAAATAAAAACTCACATTTTAAATAAGTTTTGTGTATAGTTATTAATGTTTTATAAGAGGCAATGTTAAATGTGTATAATTTGAGAACGAAATATTTATTGAACCGTTCGGTGAATCGTTTTCAAATTTGATAGAAGATTATTACATAGACAAAGTAACAATGGGTGTAATTGTGATAACTTATTATTTAAAAAATTACGCTCGTACAATAGAATACTTGTGATTATTATTATTACTTATTGTGAGAGTCATTTATTATTACACAGACATAATGTACAGCAAAATGCGCCTTGTTAACAGTACAGATTGTTTATTTAATTCATTCGCAGTGAACTATATTTAAATTTATTATTCAAAATTATATTGATTACTTTTCATTGTAACACTTCTGTCTGCCGTTGTTAATCGCACGCGTGAACGCTTCCAGCATCGCTCTTAACATTATTGGAACAATAAAAATGGAAAACATTGCAAATCCTCCAGTAAGTCATGCATTGAAGCTCAATCTGACTCTGTGAATTTTTGTTCAGCGATGCAACAATCTTACATTTTTCATTCTCATTATCTCACTTTCTACAACCAGAGTTCCGCACATTAGCTCCGTCAACTACGAAACACGAATCGTATTTGTGTTTTATAATAAACGAAAAATATAACTGAACGCTCGCGAAAAGAAAAAAAACTAAATGTTAGTATAGTACAAGTTTGCAAATATCATGCAATACCAAAAAAAAACGCAAACCTCGATTTTGACAACTTTCCTCTAATGCGCATGCCTAGAACCTTTAGCTACAAGTATTACTATACGGCTGGAAATACACGTCCGATTTTTTCTTTCCGACAATCCGATCCGACAGTCGGATCCGACTATCGGAAGGCGCTCGTGTCATACATTTGCTTGAGCATGCAATACACATCCGATCCGACTATCGGAACTCGGATCCGACTATCGGATCGGATGTGTATTGCATGCTCAAGCAAATGTATGGCACGAGCGCCTTCCGATAGTCGGATCCGACTGTCGGATCGGATTGTCGGAAAGAAGAAATCGGACGTGTATTCCCAGCCTACATCGGGGAATTGCGATCGCAGCGCCCCTTGCGGTCACTTAAAAGTCGGGATTTTGGGGCCGTCTTTCACTGCTTATCTCCTATGGAGTGTCCACTCCTTTACTCTAGTCTCCCTGCGCAGAATACTTGTCTTCAGGCCGCCCATACGAAATGTTCTACATACGTCTGCATTCGTTAGCATTGATAACTCTCCCTCTCTCCCTCTCTCCCTCGATGCAAACGCGGTAAAAATGTCAACGCGTCAACGCAATTATACCGGACACCCGAGAGAATAGAACCCGAGAGTCTGCGTTCGTTTAATAGGTAATGCGACGAGAGCCCGTCCAAATATTCGTATTCGCAGAAACGTGAAATTTTGCGGTTATGTGTACGTAGTTGGAGCGAGGAAAAATGCGCGCTCGGAGCGAAGCGGACGAGGCGTTTATCGTCGGATCGTGGAAAAAGAATTTGTACGAGAATCGGGGCTTTCCGGACAATTATACGGACGCTTCGTTTCTCGACGAGTTGCGAAAGAATATAAAGCCAAACGGGGTTACAGCGAGAGTGGCGATCAGCCTCGGAGCGAGCGTATCGATCCAACTGAGCGTCGTCGTACTCTTCGTAATGGTGTTTGTCTGGCTGAATCAGGGATGGACGACGCCCAAAGTGATATTCACGTCGAGCGCCGTACTCGCCGTACTGGGCTACCTCTGTTACGCTCCTTCGCTCGCCGATCTTCCCGAACGAGCCTGCAAGGATCTCCGTACAGCTCTCATATTTCTCGCTTTTGGCTACATTCTCTCGCCCGTTCTCAAGACCCTCACAGAAACCGTCAGCACCGACACCATATACGCCATGGCCATATTCATGTTTCTGGTTCATCTGATATTCGGCAAGTACGGTTCGCCAAGGATATCGCTGTCGGACTCGTTGGCCGTGACCTCGTCGATCTTTGGCTCTCTGATGCTAGCGTCCAGGCTCGCCTCGCCTCTTCACGCCTTCTCGCTACTCACCGTCGCCGTCCAGGCCTTTGTACTCTTGCCCTTTCTACTCGCTCGCAGCCGATGCGACACGGCCGTGTCTTCTAGTCTCGCCGCGGCTGCCCTTCGTCTCTTGCTCCTCGTATCGCCCATGCTGGCTTGCGTGTACGTCGCGGTTACGCTCTTGCTTCATATCGTCTGTCCCCTGTGGTACGTGGCGTGGCAAAAGTACAAGGACAACATTTACGGGCCTTGGGACGAGGCGGTGCTGGCTCGGCCTCCCACCGTGCTTCCGCAATCTCGGACGCGCACGGACGCGACTTTACTCGCTGCTCCTTCCAATTTCGCATAAGTACGAGCTTACGCGCTCTTCCCTCGCTATCTCTATCGTAATAAATGGAGAAAAAAAACGCGTCGCAATTATACGTCGTTTTAAATTCATTTCTTTCGTGACTTCATTTGTAGAATATATTGAAAGAATTATTCGTACTAAAGGCAGCTGTAACCGAGCCTGTAATAAACGAGAAAAGATTGAATATTTCGAATGAGCAGTTGAATAGTGGCGGGTCGCTACCGCGCATGCGTCGTGTGAGCAAAAGCCACGGTCGTACATACAGGTCTGGGCAGTCCGTTAAAAAATGCGTGACTCTAAGTGACGCCTCTATTTGTGCATTCCGCCGCGGCGCTAGTGAAGGGGAGGCACTTTTGTTTATACCGCGTTTACGAGGCATGATGTCTACTGATATTTTCTACTACTTTTCTACTACTACTACTAATGAAAGGAATGCGTGCTACACGTAAAAGGGAAAGAAATTCGCATCGCGCATACAGAGAGACTAGAGTAAAGGAGTGGACACTCCATAGGAGATAAGCAGCGAAAGACGGCCCCAAAATCCCGACTTTTAAGTGACCGCAAGGGGCGCTGCGATCGCAATTCCCCGATGTATAGTAATACTTGTAGCTAAAGGTTCTAGGCATGCGCATTAGAGGAAAGTTGTCAAAATGGGGTTTGCGTTTTTTTTGTATTGCATGATATTTGCAAACTTGTACTATACTAACATTTAGTTTTTTTTTCTTTTCGGAGCGTTCAGTTATATTTTTCGTTTATTATAAAACACAAAAACGATTCGTGTTTCGTAGTTGACGGAGCTAATGTGCGGAACTCTGGTTGTAGAAAGTGAGATAATGAGAATGAAAAATGTAAGATTGTTGCATCGCTGAAAAAAATGCACAGAGTCAGATTGAGCTTCAATGCATGACGTACTGGAGAATTTGCAATGTTTTCCATTTTTATTGTTCCAATAATGTTAAGAGCGATGCTGGAAGTGTTCACGCGTGCGATTAACAACGGCAGACAGAAGTGTTACAATGAAAAGTAATCAATATAATTTTGAATAATAAATTTAAAAATGGTTCACTGCGAATGAATTAAATAAACAATCTGTACTATTAACAAGGCGCATTTTGCTGTACATTATGTCTGTGTAATAATAAATGACTCTCACAATAAGTAATAATAATAATCACAAATATTCTATTGTACGAGCGTAATTTTTAAAATAATAAGTTATCACAATTACACCTATTGTTACTTTGTCTATGTAATAATCTTCTATCAAATTTGAAAGCGATTCACCGAACGGTTCAATAAATATTTCGTTCTCAAATTATACACATTTAACATTGCCTCTTATAAAACATTAATAACTATACACAAAACTTATTTAAAATGTGAGTTTTTACTTATGATTTTTTTACACATCATATAATACTTTATTTTCGAGCACGGATTCAATCCACAGGCAACCATGTATAAGTAGCCGACGGAAAGCTAAGCAAGAGAGTAGATCTATATATAAGGGAAAGCCGATTGCAACGCTACCTACAACTCTTATTTTCCTTGATTTTGGAGCCACATCGCTAGCACACAGTGTCCACTCCTTTACTCTAGTCTCCCTGGCGCATACATCGCGCTCTGTCGCACATGCCTCCGAGATAGCAGCGCTCCACGCTTTTGCGGCCAATTCCGCAAAGAGTGGCGTCAGATAGAGGCACGCTTCGAGGTATAGGGAATATACGGGAGTGCCCAGTCTTGAAACTCGCTCAAAATTTCAGTGATGGGGGATGGCCTCTTATAGAAGCACCGACTGTTTCAACTCGTGACCACGAGGATCGCTGCTATAGAGTGATGCAGGCTGTGTTAGAGAGACGGAAATAGATTTCATAAGTAAACAAAACCCAAACATAACCGCCGATTCACGCGACCACACGCGACGTGCTCTACTTGTAAACTTGTAAAAACGGTGATATTGAAAAAAAAATCTATTTTTTTAAGGACAATAAAACCTGCAATTTATGGAATAATTGAAATAATTTTTTTCGCGTTGGAGCCGGAAACTGAAAAAAAATGAAAAATTATTGGGATCATTACAATAAATACTTTCCAGGCTGGAAAACATAAAACAAAGTTAGTGAATTATTTTAATTTATCTTACTCGAGAGTCCTTCGCTTAAAGGTCGGAAAAGAGGTGTTTTTTTAAATTTGCCAACGCAAACCGTTTCGGAAACTGCAAAGTAGAGATTATTGAAAATGTTTCTTAGGACATGCATTAAAATTTTTCGAAGAGGAAATAAAGAATTGCAAAAGAAGCACTGTTTCTTAAGTATTTGTTTCATTTTCAAGAAATACATCCTGCAAGTGTTTCAGTCTGGATTCCCCTTCGGTCTGGAATAGTTGCAACTTATTTTCCGGTCAATTAAAACAACGCGTAAAGCCTATTTGTTTTATAAAAGCTAAAACATGTTTTTAAAAAACCGAGCGCACAGGGATCGAACCCCTGAAAGCAGCATTACGAAGCTTGCACCGAACCCCTCGACCATCACGAGCTCACATCGACACCTATATGAAAAACATTCATATTCATTGTACCCACTTGGATAACTATGGTCTTTTGGTTTTTTTTCTTCAGATTTACGATAAAGTTACTTTTAATTGTATTTAGGTCCATCATGCATTTTTGACATTGAATATCATAATTTGCCTTCACCAGCCAATTGTACAGCTAGGTTAGGTTCCTATGAGGCAACAATCGATTTCCATCTCTCTCGCACAGCCTGCATCACTCTATCGCAGCGACACTCGTGGTCACTAGGCGAAACGGCCGGTGCTTCAATCCGAGGACATACCCCCACCACCAGAGTTTCAAGACCTGTATGTAAGACCGTGGTCCGTCCGCTCTGCCTCGTTCAGCGTGAAAACAAAACACTTTTGCAATTTTTTTCATCTATACGGATAGAGTAAATTTATTGAAACCGTTTGTACATTGTTCGGTGTCATTTCAAGAACATTCCGTGAAATTTGTACGCGAAAATATCCACAAACAAGCCGGTGCCGCGTTTTTCTCGAAACCACTTTTTCAAAGTCCGTGTTCACTGCCATTTGAAAACTACATGATCGATTTATTTCAAACTCGGTACACACTTTCTATATATAAAATACCTTCCTACATATAAATGGGGGTTTTCCACCCCCAAAATGGCGGAATTTTTCGTGAAAAATAGCACTTTTCACTTTACATGACCGCCAAAAATTTAGAAATGAAAAAAAAAAATTATCAAAGAGCGTTGGGGAGAGGATTTCATGGTACTTTGATTAAATTTTAATGGTACTTGATTTCAGATAATTTCTAGCTGAGATATAGTGAACACCGCAAATCGTGTTTTTCCAAAGGCGTTTTTGGAAAAGCTTTGTCACCGGCTTGTTTGTGGATATTTTCGCGTATAAATTTCACGGAATGTTCTTGAAATGACACTCAATAATGTACAAAAGGTTTCAATAAATTTACTCTATCCATGTAGATGAAAAAAATTCGCAAAAAAGCAAAAAATTCGCAATTTTTCACCTTGAAACCCCTACCCTCCCCTTAAAGTAGAACGAGCGCGCAATCTTGATTTCCATCAGAGTTGGGCGTAATTCTATTTATAAATACAAATACGAATTTATTCACATAGTGATGTTCATGTGAATATAAATACAGTTTATTCATACTCCACTTATTTGTATTCACATGCTTGCAAACAAATACAATTGTATTCACAAATATTCTGAACATACAAAAAATTCACAGAAAAATTGCGAATATTCACAAAAATGTGAATCTTTACAAAAATCCTGTGAGTTAAAAAAATCAGATAAACATCTGTAAATTCAACCGTATTCAAAAAAAATTGTAAATAAAAAAAAAATCACAAAATATGATGTGAATTTTTTCGTATCTAAGACAAATTAAAATCAAATTCACAATGATTAGATTAAAATTTACACCAAAAGTGAGTTCTTACGTACTTTGAGAGAAAACATTGCGTCGAATAAAAACATTGTGTTGAGTTCAGCAGAATTTTTTTGTAACTATTCACATTTCTATTTGTGAATTTATTTGTATGTTCAGAATATTTGTGAATACAATTGTATTTGTATGCATGCATGTGAATCCAAATAAGTGAAGTATGAATAAATTTGCATTTATATTCACGTGGGAATCACGATGTGAATAAATCCACATTCGTATTTATAAATAGAATTACGCCCAACTCTGATTTCTATAGATTTTGTTTAAATTTTAACCAGATATTGTTCATATCATTATGCATGTTTGAGTGAAATTTAAGCTCAAATTTAAGAACAAATTTATTTAGATTGGGTGATAATGGGTTTCAAAATTGCATCTTTTAACACTGCAGGGTCTGCATTGTCCGGAAATCAAGTCGCATAATTCGTCGTACCATTCTATTGTGTTTATAAATTTTGAATAAAAATTATGTTAAGATAGCAAATTAGTTAAGGAAAGAGTGAAAAAAGTTTGGATTGCTGATATTCAGTTTTGCTAAAAACGTTCAGTAAAGACAGAATAATTATTCGTAAAAAATATTTGTCCCCTATAATAAGAAGACATATGGCAACACCGCAGAACATTGTTCAATATGTCGGGAAAAAAATAATTATCGTGTTCCTAAAGTGAAAATTTTGTCATAGAAAAATATTTGCAATATAAATATTAATATTTTGTATTGTTTATGATATCTTCATTAACAAATGAAAGTGTTGGTTCATTTATAACTAATTCAAAACTTTGTTCGATTAAAAATTACTTCCAAATAAAAATTTGTGTTGCAGTATTATTTTCAATATGCCGCGCAAACTCACGTCATTGGATACGTGGAACGATGCGGTGTCTTCTTATTATAGGGGACAAATATGTTTTACGGAAAATTATTCTGTCTAAATTTCAATGCAGACCCTGCAGTGTTAAAAGATGCAACTTTAAAACCCATTATCTCCCAATCTAAATCGTCGACTGTTCTGAAATTTCACTGAAACATGCATAATCATATGAACAATATCTGGTTAAAATTTGAACAAAATCGTTAGAAATCAAGATTTCGCGCTCGTACTACCTTAATAGTAGTTCCTCATTTATCCACTGGAAGCGCTGTCAAGTAGAAGTATTATTGTAGATATAGATATACAGCAATGGAAAAATAACCTGACAGCCAGTACACGTGTTCACAACGTTTCTAGAAATCTAAACTACCTGAAACGCTCAGGTAGAACCGTATACTGTGAACCCGGCTTTACCCTTCGCTATATTTTATTATATTCAATTGACGACGCGCCAATTCGCCAATCAACAAAACCAAAAACGGCAAAAACAATTTTTTGTAAACAAAGTCGTCAAACTGACAAATCAGTAAAAAAAAACGGTGCCGTTTAACCCTACACCTCGTAAATAAATTTTTGTATCTTCAAACTTATAACTGGGGTTCGAACGAACCCCACGCGTTTCTTGATCATAAAACTGGCCCTATGCTGATAAACAGACTTTTCCGGTCATTCTCTTTATTTTTTCATAACGAAGAGAATGGTGGTCGGGAAATCTAATTTTATGCACATTTAGTTCATGAAAAACCCGTTCAAAGGCTGAACACAGGAAAAAATCAGCAAAAAGGTCATTTTTAAAATAAAAATTTGTAATTTTTTAACCGCTTAACCGATCTTAAAATATCAAGCGGCATTTCGAAGAGGATACATCAGACTATTGAAAAAAAAAATATTGTCACTTTATTCAGTTAAAAAAGTATATTTGTTTGGGATATTGAAAATGACGAAAATCCGAAAACCAAAAATTGTGATTTAACAGTTTATTTTATTGAAAATTCGTAGAAAAAGGATATTTTTTTTTAAATTGTATCTGCTATGGCGAACGCTGCGCCAATTTTAGCTTCCATGTACAGGGATTTTCCCCCTTTTTACATTTTCCCACCATTTTCTCCAATCCACATCCCTAATCGATCCCCACCTTGCGGCCGCAGCCGACTTCCCCCTCTGTATCGCATTCACCATGACGTTTTTTTTTTGTTTTTTTTTGTTTTTTTTTTGTCATGGGTATAGGGAAACTGCGGAAAACCTATACCAATACAGCCGATCACGAGTTCGCTTCCCAGCCTCGGAGCTAGTCGCGTTTCGTCGAGAAATAGCTCACAGGCTACAGCCATACACATCCGACACACACACGTACCGGTCCGTGTGCGCGGCGTCTGTGTAGAACTGGAGCTACGTCACGCCTGTGTTTTTATTTCTCGCCGAAACTACGAGACGGTGATTCGAACCCGCGACCTCCCGATGTGTTGATTTCAGAGGCAGGCACGCTAACCACTAGACCAACACATCGGTTCTAGAAAAAGGATATTATTTTATGCGTTTTATCATATATTTGTTAAGTTTATTAAAGTAAAGAAGTAGTTAAAAAAAAAATTCAATCGATTGCCGCACAATCGACTCAGTGTCTCCCGACCTATCCTCTGAACCGCTCCAAGCTTCCTCATGGTCTTCTTCATTTTCTGATGGGATATCGGGTGGTTCAATCCTCTCTCGTTCTAGTAGAGTATCGACAGCCTCCGATACGGAGTGCAAATTATAACGGCGAGCCATTGAGTGGACAATTTTTTAAATTATTATTTATTGTAATTTATAAATAATACATTTGTATATTTTCCTCAGATTCCGGAATGATATAGACAAAATAATGATTCTAGTATAAAATATAAAATTAACTTACCGTTACGAAAGTGAAACGTTAACTCATGACTGGGGTTCGTACAGACCCCACACGTAATTTCAAAGCGCCCAGCGTGACAACCAACGACCAAATGAAGCTCTAACCGACCTGACACTACCCTTAGACCTTCGAACTGAATTATGGTTCGGACCAATAGTCGATAATATCGCTCCTTACTTCAGAAGCGTAGTTCAAAGTACGCGTGGGGTGCGCTTGGACCCCGCTCATGAGTTCTAGGCACGGTCTTACATACAGGTTTGAAACTCTGGTGGTGGGGGTATGTCCTCAGATTGAAGCACCGGCCGTTTCGCCTAGTGACCACGAGTGTCGCTGCGATAGAGTGATGCAGGCTGTGCGAGAGAGAAGGAAATCGATTGTTGACTCATAGGAACCTAACTAGCTGTACAATTGGCTGGTGAAGGCAAATTATGATATTCAATGTCAAAAATGCATGATGGACCTAAATACAATTAAAAGTAACTTTATCGTAAATCTGAAGAAAAAAAACCCAAAGACTATAGTTATCCAAGTGGGTACAATTAATATGAATGTTTTTTATATACGTGTCGATGTGAGCTCGTGTTGGTCGAGGGGTTCGGTGCAAGCTTCGCAATGCTGCTTTCAGGGGTTCGATCCCTGTGCGCTCAGTTTTTTATAAACATGTTTCAGCTTTTATAAAACAAATAGGCTTTACGCATTGTTTTAATTGACCAGAAAATAAGTGGCAACTATTCCAGACCGAAGGGGAATCCAGACCGAAACACTTGCAGGATGTATTTCTTGAAAATGAAACAAATACTTAAGAAACAGTGCTTCTTTTGCAATTCTTTATTTCCTCTTCGAAAAATTTTAATGCATGTCCCAAGAAACATTTTCAATAATCTCTACTTTGCAGTTTCCGAAACGGTTTGCGTTGGTAAATTTAAAAAAACACCTCTTTTCCGACCTTTAAGCGCAAGACTCTCGAGTACGATAAATTAAAATAATTCACTAACTTTGTTTTATGTTTTCCAGCCTGGAAAGTATTTATTGTAATGATCCCAATAATTTTTCATTTTTTTCAGGTTCCCGGCTCCAACGCGGAAAAAATAATTTCAATCATTCCATAAATTGCAGGTTTTATGAGGGAATGATACCTTATCGCGGTCGGTATGGTAGAACAATTATAGATTCCCAAAAATCTCGAAAACGGCTCTTCAGATCCCGTCGAAACTTTACCAAACGACGTCAAATAGATAGACGAACAGCTGTCTTCCCCTCAAATTTTCTGAATTTGAGAAAAAAAACGATTTGCTTATGATAAGCCAATCTACATTTTTTTTCTCAAATTCAGAAAATTTGAGGAGAAGACAGCTGTTCGTCTATCCATTTGACGTCATGTGGCAAAGTTTCGACGGGATCTGAAGAGCCGTTTTCGAGATTTTTGGGAATCTATAATTGTTCTACCATACCGACCGCGATGAGGTATCATTCCCTCTTATTGTCCTTAAAAAAATACATTTTTTTTCAATATCACCGTTTTTACACGTTTACAAGTAGAGCACGTTGCGTGTGGTCGCGTGAATCAGCGGTTATGTTTGGGTTTTGTTTACTTATGAAATCTATTTCCGTCTCTCTCACACAGCCTGCAACACTCTATAGCAGCGATCCTCGTGGCCACGAGTTGAAACAGTCGGTGCTTCAATAAGAGGCCATCCCCCACCACTGAAATTTTGAGCGAGGTTCAAGACCTGTATGTAAGACCGTGGTTCTAGCGTTGAACATACACAATGCGTTCATTTCTTTTTTTCTATTCCGCTTTCATTATATTTATTTTCAGGTTCTTATTAACATTGTTGAAAAAACAAAAGCAAAATTAAAAGTTGTAGAAACAAACAAGCAATGCAATATACTAAGAATAAACTTTAATTATAGGGAACAAAAATTCAGAACGCACAAATTTCTTCATACCCCATTTACTCAAACGGCAAAAGACCAAATAAAAATATTACCGAAGTTCGAACAAACGGGAAATACAGTCTACTGAAATAATAAATCTCTTGAAATTATAGAAAGTGCAGCTAAACCGAAGACTCAATGTTTATTTTAAAAAATGTGCGCCTTTGCACAGCTGTTCAGACCTGCGTTCGATTGGCTAACTTCTACCTAGCAGCGCTTCGGGTGGCAGAAGCGAGAGCCCGTTTGCCTCCTGCGAGTCACTCCCCACCCTAGGAGTTTCCCTCCCCGTAAGACCGTGGTCGGCGCACAACTTTTCCCCACGGGCTTTCGCCACTCCCCCCGTGTGCCTCGACCGAGAATTTACCCCGTCGCTCGTACGTAACACTCCAATTGATCTGTCTTCTCTGCTACACGGGTAACGATCCGTAATCTATCGCGTTCTCGCGAGTGCTGACACCGTGTCAAGGAGTTACCGAGCGCTCGCCCGCGCGACCTCGACGTCTTGACGCGGAAAACAACGAAAAAAAAAACGTCGAGTACGTTCCGCTGCTGTCAGTGAGACGTCGACGTGACGTCTCTCGCAAACGCGATACAGCTGATGCTCCCTTTCACCGTTGTAACGTGTCACGAGGATATTGCGATTCGACGTTTTTCTTTGTTTTCCTGTTTCATCCTTTTCCGCTGAACTTGCCGCGGGTCGCGTGTAAACTCTTGCGCTATCGCGATACTTCGACGCGCGAAGTATCCGTGCTCCGCTTCGAGCGAGCGTAACTCCGCTGTGATTCGAGGCGAATAAAGCGAAGGATATTCGTTTGCAGGTTAGGTGGATGCCCTCCCTCTCCCCCTGGACGTCGTCGACCTCGATGCTCCGTGTCTGACGATTCGATACGAAACTCGGCGTTTTTCGTGGACGAGTCACGCTCCGGCGATGTAACGCGCGAGCACGAGGGTGCCCAGCGACGCGTCTTCTATTTACGCCACGTTCGAGATGACGGCCGGACCGAGCTTAGTCGTGCCCGTAATACTCTGGGGCGGAGTAGCTCCTACGCACTGCGTATCCTGCGTCTATCTGTCGAGAGACCAGAGGACTCTCGTTACGGGCTGTTACGACGGACAGATATGTCTGTGGCGAGTGGATCCCGAGACGCTGGAGGTAAGCGACCCATGTCCGTGGCGGTTCTCCGATCGCGAGGCGCCAATCGTCGACTCGTGTTTCAGATGACGCCGAGGTGTCTCCTGGTAGGACACACCGCGCCCGTCGTTTGCCTCAGCAGGGCCAGCGTCGTGGCGGAGCAAAATTTCATCGTCAGCAGCAGCGAGAGCGGCGAAATGTGCACCTGGGATCTGGTGGACGGAAAGTGTCGAGAGGCCGCTAAGCTCAACAACATCCACACTCAGATGCTGCCGTACGTGTCGGCCGGCGGCGAAGACGTGAGGCTCTTTTGTTCAGGGTAAGAGAGACTCTTCCTACGCCTTTCCCTCTGGAGGACGTCGGGCTGACGCGAGACTTTTGCAGATATTATCCGGAAGTGCTGGTTATGGATCCGTTCAGTTTGGAGGTGTTGTTCGCGCTGAGCTCGCGCGTCAATCCCGATTGGATAAGCGCCCTGCACGTACTGAGGCCGGCCAAACGGAAAGGTCGGTTCTACGTCCACACAAGTTAGTTACGCTTTGTCACACTTACGCTTACTACCTCTTAACGCGCGTCTCTCTCTTGTCTCGAGTTCGTGACGGTTCTAACGTGGTTGCCCGAAGAATGATCCAAGGGTCCGTGTCGGGCGACCACGCGCGTCGTACTTTTTTCCACTCGCGACAACGACAACCTCTTTCTTTTCTTCTACTACGTGCGCAACTAAGGTCCCGGGTTTCACACGTGGATGGCGCTAGCGACGCGTGTTGGCATACAGGCCCGACATTGGGTGTCTTTATAGCTTGGACACGTGTTGAGAATACTCAGTCGTGATTTAAACAAATATCGCAACGCGAGCCTTTTTTCTAACATCGAAAATGTCAAAGTTTGTGCCGGATAAACAGCATTTGCGGGAAGCGTTGCTTTTCCGCTTCAACCTAAAAAAAAATAGCTGAAGCACGTCGGTTACTCGAGGAGGTTCAGAAGTGGCGATTTTGAGACTGGGAACAAGGAGCGCTCGGGAAGACCGCAAACACTTGCGGACGCTGATCTGCAAGCGTTATTGGACGAAGATGACACTCAAACGGAAGATCAACTTGCCGAGGCATCAAACGTCTCTCAGCAATGTACTTCGAAACGTTTGCACGCCACGGGAAAAATTCATAAGGAAGGAAAGTGGGTGCTGCGTGAGTTGACTGAGAGACAAATGGAAAATCGAAGAGCCACTTCCGAAATGTTGCTTTTGCGGCAGAACGGAAAGAGTTTCCTGCATCGAATTGTTACTGGCGATGAAAAATGGATATATTAGGAGTACAACTTTGCAGTGACCGTTTTACTTAGAGAGCCACTGCGGCCGAAGTAGTGGCCCTAGCTCAATAAAAAAAGTGGCATTTTAAACTAGAGGCTCTGCCAATGTAAAAAATTAAAAAAAAGCTAACGGATACGTGTATGCATTATAAAGTTATTGGCACTCAAACGTGGCAACCTACGAGCCGAATTCTCAGCATTTGCGGGAACTGCTCCAAAGACAACAAAGGAAGGGATTTTTGCACCGGATTGTGACCGGAGATGAAAAGTGGGTTTACTACGATAATCCTAAACGCCGAAAATCATGGGGACTGCCTGGTCATATTCCGTCATCGACGCCCAAACCGAATATTCACGGATTCAAAGTGATGCTGTGTATCTGGTGGGACCAGCTGGGCGTTGTGTACTATGAGCTGCTCAAACCATCCGAAACCATCACAGGGGAACTCTACCGACGTCAGTTGATGCGCTTGAGTAAGGCACTCAAAGAGAAACGGCCACAATTCAACGAAAGACGTGACAAGGTGATACTGCAGCATGACAATGCCCGACCCCATGTTGCAAATGTCGTGAAAAAGTACTTGGAAACGCTGAAATGGGAGGTTTTATCCCACCCGCCGTACTCTCCAGACATTGACCCTTCCGACTATCACTTGTTCCGGTAAATGGCACACGATTTGGCTGACCAGCACTTCGGTACTTACGAAGAAGTAAAAAATTGGGTCGATTCCTGGATTGCCTCCAAGGACCAAGACTTTTATCGACGCGGGATTCGAATGCTACCTGAAAGATGGGCCGAGGTCGTAGCTAGCAGTACAGTACTACCTCCCTAAGAGAGCCCTCCCTAAGAGAGAATTTCCCCGCCGTTCCGCTTGAGCGCATTTTATGGCTTCCCCCACCTAGCTCGAGCTGTCCAGTGTACCCGAGGCCTCCCGAGTTTGTCGCGGACACCTCCATAAGAGATCGCGAGCGATTTCAGAAAATCGCACGTCGCACGATTGTCAAATGGATAATATTCCTTTGTATAATAATATATACGTTTAAACCGTAAAGTCGGAGAAAAAAACATGCACCATAATTAAATTTCAAGTAGTAATTTAATGCAAGTAAAATATATTTTCGATTCAGCCATCCCGTTTTATCTAAAAATGAAATATTTATACATATATATACATTGTATATTTCAACTTGAAGTACATACACAAGATAAATTGTTAGTCACATTTTTTTTGTACACTGTACAGTAGAACCTCAATTATCCGAACGATGACTTAGTTTATCCGAACTCTCAATTATCCGAACGTTGGCGCGAAAGATACATTGTTGCTCGCTGCCACCGCCGTGAGCGACAATGAGCAACCCAACGCAATCTCTCCTTCCCAAACGGCTGCGAGACTTAGCCGCTCAAAAACGCGTTACAGCCGTTCGTCAATTAAAAATGGACGATTTTATTTTTAAAAAATATAAAAAAAGCATTCAACTTTTTTCAGGTATTTCAAATACATTATATATATATATATATATATATATATTTCAACGTTAACATATATGTCAAATTATAATATATATGTATGTACTGTTTTTATATAAAAAGGTGTTGTTTATGATCTCGTCCCAAAAAACCCACGTTTCGATTATCCGAACTTTTGATTATCCGAACTAGTCTCGGTCCCAATTGGTTCGGATAATCGAGGTTCTACTGTATATGTTCGAGTTTCGATAACGAATATACTACGTATATTTTTGCGAACAATAAGATAATTCAACAATTATTGAAAGTTTTACAAATGTTTCCTTCATATGTGTTATAATATTGCAACAACAAAATATACCAAACAGCAGAATAAAAAAAACGCGAAGAAAAAGAAAGATTTACACATCAATATTCAATGAGATATACTTACGCATGAAACGACGAAACGCCAGTACACTTTCCGTAACTTGTTTACAGTTTTCTCAACACTTTCGTTCGCGCTCTCTCATAGAGGTCGAGTGGAGAAACACATACACGCTACCACATGCGCGATTTTCGAGCGCGCTAACCTAGCGGTGGGGGAAGGCTTCGGCGACGAATTTCTCGAGAATTACTTCCCCTAACCGCCCTAGACCGCTCTCTTAGGGAGGTAGTACTGTACTTTGATTAAAAATTATGTAGCCACTTTTTTATAATGAAGCCTTAAACTTAAAAAAAAACGGTCACTGCAAAGTTGTACTCCCAATATTTCGAGAATCCCAAAGGCAGAAAATCGTGGCCAAATCGTGGCCAAATCGCTTCGGAAAAAAGACAATGCTCTGCGTTTGGTGGGACCAGAAAGGAAGCGTGTACTATGAGCTGCTGAAACCGGGCGAAACTGTCAATGGGCATTGCTACCGACAACAACTGATCAATTTGAACCACGCATTGCTCGAAAAACGGCCAGAATGGGACACGAGACACGAACGTGTGATATTGCAGCACGACAACGCTCCGTGCCATCGCAGTCCCATCGTCCGGGACACCATAAAAACACTGAAATGGGATCTGCTACTGTACCCGCCGTATTCGCCAGACCTGGCACCTTCGGACTATCACTTGTTCCGCTCAATGGCGCATTGCTTGGGTGGGCTACACTTGGCCAACTACGATGCAGCACAAAATTGGTTGGACGAATGGTTTCCGTTCAAGGGAGACTTTGTCCTTGGAGTGCCATATTTCAGGTGTTTACATTTTATTTTTTTCAAAGGAAACGAGTAAAGCTTTTTGAGTGCGGTTTTTTTCTTGCTTTTATTCATGATATACAGAACGTTAAAATTTTTTTTTTTTTAACCAAAATGGCGGCCGTTGCAGCTCCGCGAAAACAGGTCCTTAAATCGCGGGACGTAAACGCCTGACATCACTGCCCCCTCTTTGTTGATCTGAAACACAAATTCAAAGCATATTATCAATCTGTGACCCTTTGGTCATGGAATGACGGATGGGTTTTTCGTTTAGTACAAATTTCGGAAAATGGCGGCAATTTAAAAAAAAATCGAATTTTCGCGTTTTTTTTTCGCATAAGAAGATAAATAATAATTGCAAAAATGTATCTATCGAAAAAACGTTCCGTCATTCCGCGAAGACATATTTTCCGAGTATGCTCTCCAAATTTCAGGTCGATATGTTAATTACAGCGGTCAGGAGAATGTCAGTCATTTTTAAAAACGTATTTTCGAGAAAAACGCGTTTAAAGTTTTGTAATGTGTTAACACAAGTGTGTTTATAATTACCGCTAATCGGCAATGCCTGGTCCATAGAGGCATCCCTCCTCTTCTTCTAGCTGCTCATGTTGAGCCGCTAACATCGCCCGCTGGGCACAAAGGACAAAGTCTCCCTCAAAGACGCGTCTTTTTTACCGTCGCGGTATTTGTGTATTGCCAGAGAGATGGCAAAAATGTGTAAATAGCGCGGGACGATACTTCGAACGAACCATTTTTTGTATTTGTCTTGAAATTTTCGATTTTTTATTGGTAGAAAAAACGCGGAAACTTAGTTGCGCACCTAGTGTATCTATAGTATTAACGTCGCCGTCCGGGTCGTTCTACATCGGCGATGTGAGTATCGAAAGACACAATAGAGAAACGTATCCTTGCGCGACTATCGACACACACTTACACGCGATAGAAAAACAAGTAAACGAGGATGAGTATTAAATTATCGAGTACGATGGTTTTTGAATGTGTAGGTGTGAGATAGCAACGAGCATGCGTATCGTTGCTCCGTGCTGTGTCGCGACTAAGTTTGCAGCGTATGGCCCTTGATCATCGCCTTTCACACTTGTACTTTTGTTACGATAATTCTTCAGCGTCCATTCAGCTAGTCTCGAAGTAATTGGCTCTCGCACCGCCAGGGTTGCAAATAACGCATTACTTTTTGTAACGCGTTAGCGTTTTCGTTACTCGTTTACATTTTGTGATGAAAATAAATTTCATTACTCGTTGCGTTACATTTTGCAATGCAAACAATTGGTATTGTTTATTACGTTGAATTTCGTAATGGAAACAAATTTCATTGCTCATTACATTGGAATTTGTAATGTAAACAATTATCATTACTCGAAGAGTGAAGTATGCTTGCTTTATTCGTTTCCCCGTAGGGTTACAAAGGACTGTGTCTCCTCTCCTCCCTTACATTCTTCCTTACATTTTCCTTATTCTAATTAACCTATCTTACAACTATTTTCATTACCCGTTACGTTGGAATTTGCAATGTAAAAAATGACCAATGATTACGTCACATTTTGCAATGTGAAATATTTTCATTACCCGTTACAATATGTAATGGGCAATGGAATTTGTTTACACTACAAAGTCCAGTGTAATGAGCAATGGAAATATTTTACATTACAAAATGTAATGTAGAGTTATGGATTTTCTTTACATTACAAAATGTAATCTAATGAGAAATGGATTTTTTTTTACATTACAAAATATAAGGTAATGAGTAATGGCATTTTTTCACATTACTAATGCAATGCAATGTAAAAAAAATCTCCATTACGCATTATAATGTAATGAGGATTAGTATTCGTTTCCCATTAGGGACAGCGGTTTATGCACTGGGATCTCTGACCCAATGGGAAACGAATAATAATCCATATTACCTTGTAATGAGTAATGGAGATTTTTCACATTACGTTAGTAATGCGAACAAATTCCATTATTCATTACATTAAATTTTGTAATGTAAAAAAATTCCGTTACTCATTACATTACACTTCGTAATGTAAATAAAATTCCATTACGCATTACATTACACTTTGTAATGTACAAAATGTCCATGGCCCATTACAATGTAATGTGTAATGAATTTTTTTCGTCATTACACGTTACATTGCATTTTGTAATGAAAATGTTTCACCTTACAAAATGTAATGTAACGAGTAATGGCATTTTTTTACAACACAAAATATAACGTAACGAGTAATGAACATTTTTTACATTACAAAATTCAATGTAATGAGTTAAGGAAATTGTTTACATTACGAAATATCATGTAATGAGTAATGGAATTTTTTTATTCAACTGAATGTAACGTAATGGGTAATGAAATATTTTTTCGTTACCCATTAAAAAAGTAATGAATAATGCATTACTTTTTCATTACAAAGGCCATAGCCGGGTAAGTAGGGAAAAATTGCCCCCGCATTTTTTCCAGCGAAATTTGGAGTATATTTTGAGGTATAAAAGAAACAAATTTTCTGAAAATTTCATGCCCGTCAACGCAATGGTTTTAGAAAAATGAATTTTTTTTAAATATCAAAAAAAAATTCCGGAAACGGTACAGTGGATCGATTTGATTTTTTTTTGGTACTTGTTCCGATCAAACGTGTTACGAAATAAAATTATAGACCATCTTGCGAAAGATTAAGGTTTGAAAAAACAATAATGTTCCTTTTTTTATTATTTTGTACTATAATCCACTTGGGGTACAATAGCGAAAATTTTTTCATATAATCTTCGGGCACCTTGTTAGATTATATAATTTTTTCAAAATGATCGGCTTGGTACGCCAGTGAAAAAAAAAGAAACACTATTGATATATTTTAGTTATATAGATATATAACTAAAATATATCAATAAAGTCTGATATGTGACTAAATGATCGGCTTGGTACGCCACAGTGAAAAAAAAAGAAACACACTTTATTGATATATTTTAGTTATATATCTATATAACTAAAATATATCAATAAAGTCTGTTTCTTTTTTTTTCACTGTGGCGTACCAAACCGATCATTTTGAAAAAATTACATAATCTAATAAGGTGCCCAAAGATTATATGAAAAAAATTACGTTGTTGTATCCCAAGTGGATTATAGTAAAAAAAAATAAAACAAGGAACATTATTTTTTTTAACCTTAATCTTTCGCAAGATGTTCTATAATTTTATTTCGTAACACGTTTGATCGTAACAAGTACCAAAAAAAATCGAATCGATCCACTGAAGCGTTTCCGGGATTTTTATTATTTTTTTTATTTAAAAAAAATCCTTTTTCCAAAACCATTGGGTTGACGGGGATGAAATTTCCAGAATTTTTTTTTTTTTTATACCTCAGAATATACTCCAAATTTCGCTGGAGAAAATGCGGGGGCAATTTTTCCCTACTTACCCGGCTATGGCCTTTCCCTTTGATTTGATCCTGCACGCGCCTACAAAACCGACGAATGAGCTACGCCGCGTGAAAAGCCGTAGGCTTGTTCCCGAGACGATCCGCACGTACCCGCCGCATGACATGTTCTCACTCGTTGTTCCTAGTTTATTTTCGACCGAGTGTCACCTGTCCTGTACGCTCGTTCGAATATATGTTCATTTCACTGTTGAGAGTAAAACACGGCGAGGCTTGCGCGCTGCATCGACTGATCAACGTGCTTTTTAAAGATGACGTCGTCCTCGCTCTAACGACCACCGGAACCGTCAAAGTTTGGACGCTACTAGGCCATGAGAATCGCAACAGCGAGCCGCTCTACGAGCACGAGAGCAAACAGATAAGATGCCTCAACGCTCTGGCTCTCACCTGTTGCCCTTACAATCAGCGAACCGTCCTCATCGTTTGCTCCAAATACTGGCAGGTAAAAGCGGCGTTTTTTTTTTTTTTAATTTTAAGGCGTTACCCCCACTTGTAGCGCAAAAAAAGGCCTTTTTCATGAATTTTTTTGAAGAAAACTACAAAACTTTTTTAATCGATCGATATACCATCTTAAAGAACACATCTTGAAGAACTTTCAGTAATTTTCTTATTGAAAAATATTACATTGTTTAGTGGCAAATGGCCGTCAATGAAATAATGTTTTTATATACACGGTTTGCGGTGACCAACATTGCGGCGAAGTGGATCCTCTGAAAGAAAAAATGCGGATGGATTTAGTCAAATATAAGTATAAACTAGTCTTTGATCGAAGGATTTTAAAAAATATTCATTTTTCACAAAATGGCGGACAGTCAAAGTTAATGGTTCGATTTTAACGAAAAAAAATCGAACGAATAAAGACTACATTTTTATGTATTAAATGAGCCT
Source organism: Ophion obscuratus (assembly GCA_964007375.1). Taxonomy (NCBI): domain Eukaryota; kingdom Metazoa; phylum Arthropoda; class Insecta; order Hymenoptera; family Ichneumonidae; genus Ophion; species Ophion obscuratus. The sequence goes on from OZ023324.1 coordinate 24,674,377, forward strand.
GCAAAATTTCGAGAAGATCGGTTCATTAGTGTTCGAGTAATCTTGGTCACCGACTTCAGAAATGCCATTTTGAGAAAAACGCGTTTAAGGGGGGATTGTCTTTTTTTCGCAAAATTTACCGCTTTTTGGGAATTTTTTTGTGAAGAAAGTATACAACGGAAAACTTGTGAAACTTGGCATATAGTTTTATTGATCTGTTTACTACATACAAAAAATTTTTTTGTGAAGAAAGTATACAACGGAAAACTTGTGAAACTTGGCATATAGTTTTATTGATCTGTTTACTACATACAAAATTTTTTTTAAACAATTTCATCAAAAAATCCGCCTCCCACCCCCCTCGACGCGCGATGGTCCTTTTTTGATGGTGTGCACGATTACAGCCTTCACGTTCATCCTGCAACAAAAACCCAAAAAGCATTTTACTTTAGACACATATAGCTATCGTTCGATGAAGGGGAAAAAAAAATTGACGATTTGGTGACGTTTTGAACTTGAAGTATCGATTTTTCGAAAAAAATTGATCGATTTTTTGTTATAAATAAAAAACTATTAAACGTATTGCTTTTTTGCTTCATCAAACGATAAAAGGATGTCAGCTGAGCATTCTTTCCACATTTGAAGGCAATCGGTTGAATAGTTTTTGAGAAATCGTGCACACCATCAAAAAAGGACCATCGCGCGTCGAGGGGGGTGGGAGGCGGATTTTTTGATGAAATTGTTTAAACATTTTTTTGTATGTAGTAAACAGATCAATAAAACTATATGCCAAGTTTCACAAGTTTTCCGTTGTATACTTTCTTCACAAAAAAATTCCCAAAAAGCGGTAAATTTTGCGAAAAAAAAGACAATCCCCCCTTAAAGTTTCAATTTCCTGTCGTTTACACAACGGATTCTTCTCTTTCAACGCTCATATCTCAGTCAATATTGTTCGGATCGACTTGAAATTTTCAGGACATATTCTCAGATACTTATACTTCAAAAAAATGCAATAAAAAAATCGATTTTTTCAAAATCGCAAATGGGGGTAACCCCTTAAGAGGGAATGATACCTCATCGCGGTCGGTATGGTAGAACAATTATAGATTCCCAAAAATCTCGAAAACGGCTCTTCAGATCCCGTCGAAACTTTGCCAAATGACGTCAAATGGATAGACGAACAGCTGTCTTCCCCTCAAATTTTCTGAATTTGAGAAAAAAAATGTAGATTGGCTTGTCATAAGCAAATCTAGTTTTTTTCTCAAATTCAGAAAGTTTGAGGGGAAGACAGCTGTTCGTCTATCTATTTGACGTCGTTTGGCAAAGTTTCGACGGGATCTGAAGAGCCGTTTTCGAGATTTTTGGGAATCTATAATTGTTCTACCATACCGACCGCGATGAGGTATCATTCCCTCTTAAGGGGCCATACCAGTGGGAACTCTGAACATTTTGGTGATTTTCGGGAATTCTTTGGAAGAAAAGTACTCAGTTATATGTTTCGGAAAATTAAGAATATATTTGGCTATATTTGATCCATAGTACATAATTTTTTCATAGAAAAATGTTGAGATTCAAGCGACTTGTGCGCTGCCTTCGGTGGCGCGAAAAAAAAGTTCCTCCACTGCTGACATGATTTCGGCTGATTGAGTAGCTGAAACCGAAGAAGGAAAAAATGTCGTTAAATTGAAAGGTATTTCCTGTACGATGACGCAGGATTTTCGAAAAATATGAAAATCCAACAAAATGGCGTAGTTGTGAAAAAAAAACGTCTGTCTTCTTGCCTATAAAATGGTCGTTTTTTTTTTTCAATGTTAAATCGTCAATTTTCATTCAATCAAAAATATCCTACGGCATTGTAGAGTAAATATATTCAAGAGTACTCAGTTGAAATTTCAAGTCGATCGGATAATTGCTCTTTGAGTTGCAATGTCAGTAAATTTGAAAAATCTTATTTCGAGAAAAACGCGTTTACAGATTAAACTGTCGAAAAAGGCAGAAACTCGTTTTTTTTTTTTCCAAGTGTCACACTTGTATAGCCCTTTAAGGCGAAGTAGAAGATGTACCACGTGACATATGAGTGCGAGAGAGATAGCTGAAATTTTCGAACAGAGAATCCTCAGAGATGAATAATATTTAGGGCAAAAGGAAATCATCAAGCTCTGCGTTAGGAAATTCTCCAGAGCCTGATGCTTTGTTTTTCTTAAAATCATTAACCATCTGTGAGAAAATTGGGTAGGAAAATATGTGAGGTTATGTTGACGTTGTACATGCCCTTTGACGGATCAAGACAATTATTACGCGTCGTTGTTTGGCTCTCTTCGGACAAAGATCTTTGACGCCGGAGACTTTTCGGTTCTGTGCTCGGTGACGGCACCACCCAGCGAGAGATGGATGGCCGGTGACTTCCTCGCGGCGGATCGCGTCATACTTTGGAGCGACGAGGGACACGGATATCTGTACAAATTACCAGCCAAGTACGTTTCTAACCTTTGACACTTGAAATTCGATCTCGTCGCGTTGTTTTCCCTCGTACAATTTCCATTCCGCGATCTTCTTGTCCGACGCGTTATCGTTTCTTCGGGGATTCTACGATAACCGTGGTACCGCGATTTAAGGGGTTAGACCACTCTAGAGGCCGAAAAATAGGCTTGGGGATTTTTTTTTTTTTTTTTTTTTTTTTTTTTTTTTTCAGAAAAACTAGCAAGTAAATCGAGATCACAAAAAGGGTGTTTATCATACATATCAGTGACTGTATACAATAATTTTTTTGAAGCGATCAATTTTTAAAATGGCGGCTGTGCAGCGTTTACCTCAAAACTACATTTTTTAAGGTGGTTGGAGCGATTCAGTTGAGTCGACGGTTTATTCGTTTTTTTTTTTTCAATGAACCTCAAAAAAATGCATACGAGGTACAGATTTATTCTGTATGTGCTAATTTTTTAAAATATATAATTAAGGGCGGGGTAAAGTTAATTCGGCGAAAAAAAGGCATGTTTTCAAGATTTTTTTTTGGCGTAACGAATAGTGTTCGTTTATTGAAAAATTTACATATAATAAAGTAACATTGGAACAACATTCTCCTAAATTTGCATTGCAAAATATTCAAAATTGAGCGAGTGAAAATTAAACCCCGGAGGCGCCTCGAAAAAAAGTTGGTTTGCGGTGTGCACCATAACTCGCAACAGAATCATCTGAAACAAAAAAATCAAAATGCATTTGTTAAAGGAGATGTTTCTCGAGGTAATGACGGGAGGATTTTTTTTTTCGATTTTTCGATTTTTCGTAGCACTTGGGAGCCAAAAACCCGATTTTCGCTAAAAAAAAAATCGGCTAATTTGTTGTTGAAAAATTAGTAATTATTTTAAAAAAACAAAAAAGCTCTCGACAATACCTGGTGAATTATGTGAAGAAGTACTGTGCAAAATTTCAAAGCGATTGATCCAGTAGATTTTGAGTTATCGTGCACACGGACTTCAAATATGACAAGTCTCAGAAAAACGGTTTGAACTCAGGAAAAACGCAGAAGAGTTTGGTCGCTTAGCGCTCGTTGCACATAAGTTTGAGAACACTTCGCGATTGCATAAAAATCTGAGAAAATTCATGCATATTAAAGGTACTCAAAAGTTTAATTTTGCATAATAATAATTCCAAAATGTTATTAACAAAATGATGAAAAAAACAAAAATTAGTCAACAAATTTCCCCGCAACCCAATTTTTTTTCGTGATTCGTTCATTTTTCTGAATACGTATGAATTTTTTCAGATTTTTCAATTATCTTTGAATTTTTAGGAATTGAAAATAAAACTCGATAATTTTCTTATACTCGCTCAAAGTCGTCGATGCCAGGTCCGTAGAGCAAAAGGCTTCCATCAAGATGATCGAGAGCATCTTTTTGCGTTTGTCTACGCAAAACTCTTTCTTCTTTACTGTCGTGCGCCGCTTGCTCCTCTGCTCTACTAATTCACAAATCGTCAACTTGTCGGGCCCGGAACAGGCCCGTTTATCAAGACATTTATTCGGGGTCGAAAAATACAATAGCGCGCCGCGCAGCTGCCGCCCAGGTGTAAAACCCGGCATGGAGCAATAGACGCTCAAATACTCATAACTTCGTCAATTTTACTCCGATCGACTTGAAATTTTAACACAATATTCTTGATATATTATGGATTCATTTGAAAAATTTAAAAAAAAATGAAAAAAAAATTTTAAATACTTTACCCCGCCCTTAAAGGGCAAAATTATGAATTTTAATATTTTTATTACGTTAAGTAGAAAAACTTTTGTGTTACTACCAACTTTAAAAAGTATACCATTATCGATGATTATTATGAAAAAAACTACGACAACGAATGTTTTATACAATTCACAATGAAATTTTGAGTAATTTATAATTATGCCTATTCATATTTACGTCACGAGATTATTTGCCCATGGTTCGCGATGGGCAAGATGATTTTTTTTTCTAAATGTTCACGAGGGTTGAGTTTGCGTTAATCCGTTGTTAGAAATGGTTTATCGTGGTGCTAAATAACAAACAAAAATTACATAACCTTTAGCGTGAAAGTGTTGCCCATCTAACGACACTTTAAATTACACACTATAAACTATTTTTTATCGCTGATGTTTGGTGGTGAAAAAAGTTCAAAAATTTCGTAAAGACTCACTGAACGATAATAACTATTTTTTTAAATTAAATTTAACCATGGATTGTGGCTAACGCTTCAACCTCCTTAAGGGGGGGATATACACCTAGGAGCCGGAAAAAGGTCATTCTTGTGAATTTTTTCAAGGACAACTATTTGAAATTTCGGATTGGGGTTTTAATTATCTAAAAGTATATACGTTCGAAAATATGTCTAATTTTCTTTATTCAAAAATATCAAAAATATACAAGGATATTGTATGATCCTGGGAGCGTCGTGAAAAAGTCTGCGTATACGGTACCCACTGGCGTTTCTTCAAAAATCATCTGAAAAAAAAAACCAAAAAGATTATCAAATTAGATACTATAATCTAGTATTTGTCATAGCCGATTTTGAAAATATCGATTTATGACAAAATGGCGGACGTTCGAACGTAAATAGTGATTTTTGGGCCAAAAATCAGTTATTATTTTGCCTATAAAACAAAAACTAAGTAATGGGGAAAACAAATCCTATAACAAGTGCTAGATAATCGTATATAGAATAACCACAAAAAACCTCGAGGCAATCGGTTAATTGGTTTTCGAGAAATTTTGGGTACCGATTTGAAGAACGCGGTTTGGAGAAAAACGCGTTTGAAAATTTGAGAATGAATAAATCATGAAATTTGTCAACTTACATGGAATCATCGATACCAGGCCCATAGTGTAGGTCTTCTACGTACGACGGAATGTTCATAGCTTCCAAATCCTCGACCTCGACCATCCAGCTGTATATCTCTCCTTAAGGGCGGGGTAAAGTATTTAAATTGTTGTTTAATTTTTTTTTAATTTTTTAAATGAATGCATAATATATCAAGAATATTGTGTTAAAATTTCAAGTCGATCGGAGTAAAATTGACGAAGTTATGAGTATTTGAGCGTCTATTGCTCCATGCCGTTCTCTTCTCTTCTGCGTTTTTCAAACCGTTTTTCTGAGACTTGTCATATTTGAAGTCCGTGTGCACGATAACTCAAAATCTACTGGACCAATCGCTTTGAAATTTTGCACAATACTTCTTCACATAATTCACCAGGTATTGTCGAGAGCTTTTTTGTTTTTTTAATAATTACTAATTTTTCAACAACAAATTAGCCGATTTTTTTTAGCGAAAATCGGGTTTTTGGCTCCCAAGTGCTACGAAAAATCGAAAAATCGAAAAAAAAAATCCTCCCGTCATTACCTCGAGAAACATCTCCTTTAACAAATGCATTTTGATTTTTTTGTTTCAAATGATTCTGTTGCGAGTTATGGTGCACACCGCAAACCAACTTTTTTTCGAGGCGCCTCAGGGGTTTAATTTTCACTCGCTCAATTTTGAATATTTTGCAATGCAAATTTAGGAGAATTGTGTTCAAATGTTACATTATTATATGTAAATTTTTCAATAAACGAACACTATTCGTTACGTCAAAAAAAAATCTTAAAAACATGCCTTTTTTCGCCGAATTAACTTTACCCCGCCGTTAAGTTGGCCGGAAACATAACTCAGACAATTTTGAACCGATTCACTTGAAATGTTGAATATATCTTGAAAAATACATTGTCTATGGAAGTACGTAGGATTTTTTTTTTTTTTTTTTCATATTGCACAGTTCATTTGTTATTTACAATTACCTGACGAAATTGTTCAGTTTCCAAAAATTTGCCAAAAAAATCGTCAGATAATTGTTAATATCAAATGAACTATGCAATATAAAAAAAAAATCCTACGTACTTTCATAGACAATGTATTTTTCAAGATATCTTCAACCTTTCAAGTGAATCCGTTGAAAATTGTCTGTTATGTTTCCGGCCATCTTAAAAAATGCAGTTTTGAGACATACGTTGCAAAGCCGCCATTTTGAAATTGATCGCATAAAAAAATTATCGTACACAATCACTGATATGTATGATAAACACCCTTTTTTGTAATCGCGATTTATTTTGTAGTTTTTTTGAGAAAAAAGATCCCTAAAAAGCCTATTTTTTCTGCCGCTAGTGTGGCCTAAGACCTTAATGACGGATTATTGTGTATCTCGACGAGACAAATCCAAAGTGAAGAATACAATTTTCGATATCGATATTAGTTTTCGAGATATCGAATACATTTTTTTTTCCAACTAATTTTTTTATACTTATTGTAATGTATCTCTGTGGTGTGATGCATGGGGGGGGGGGGCGAAACTCGCTCTAAACAAAAATATAGTGTTTAAATGAATGAATATCTGGGATATGTGTGGCTGAGATATATATGTTTAGATGAATGAAAATTTGGGGTGTGCGTGTGTGTGTGTGTGTGTACGTGCGTGCGTGCGTGTGTGTAATTCGATAGATTTACCATACAACCTAAAAAATAAAATTATTTAAAAATTCGATATCTCGAAAACCAATATCGATATCGACAAATGGTATTCTTCACTTTCGACTTGTCGAGATGCACAAGAGTCCATCATTAAATCGCGGCGCCGCGGTTATCGTAGAAATGCCGTTTCTTTTTTTCCCTCGTTTTCTCACACAGCAGGCAAACACGAGGTGTATTGATATCTTTGTTTCTTGATTGGTTATAGGGTTCTGGTACACATCGAAAGGTAGATTAATGCACGTAACGATTGCACCGACAAAACAAACATATATATATATATCTAGATATTTGCATAATCATTTTAATATATATCGTATAACATAGGAAACGGTACAACTTCACTGGTTCCTTACGGTGGTTGGAGCTTTGTATTTTTTTTTTGTTCCCCCGACTAAAACTTTAGGATGTTTGGCTGTGCGCAATTTATTTGAACAAACTCAATGAAACGTTTCTTAAATCGCAAACGGGCTACAGGAAGGCAGCAGATAAAAATCCATTTGACATACTCACTGCGGAATAAAGGTGCTGCTATGAATGATTAACGATTAACAAGAAAAGGCGCTGCTCTCGATAGAGACACTCGCTCGCAATGCACAACTACTTTTTTTTTTTCTTTCGTTTCTTCTTTGCATTTTATTCATGATAAGCGTAAGAATAATTTCGTCAGACGCATATGAGGCATTCAATGTCACTTCGGCCGGTAAAAAAAAATCGACAAATAATTTTGAAAAATCGAGTTACTCTATTGAAAAATATTCATCGAGTGTCGACATTTAAAAAAAATTTCTGACGTTTTTTTTAGTTGATTGCCATTTTTTAATATTTTCCCATTCAAATGGCTGTATCTTTGGCAGGATTTGACGTTGTACATTCGTAAAAAACGAAAATGTGCGTCTTTTTATAGGCTTCCAGAAAAAAATTAATTTCGATTTTATTGCGCAAGTCGAACGTCCGTTTCGGGGCAAAATATGCAAAAATATTGTTTTCCTCAAGGAAAGACACTCGTTGTTTTATTTTTCAGAATTTCCCCGAATTGTGAATACGAAAAACGGATTTTTGGTATTTTTTTTATTATGGGATTCCTAAACACCTTGAAGTAACAGCTATTTTTATTAAATTTTTTTTTAATTAATATTCGACCGAAGAGTGTGGAGCACTCGCTGTATATTCACCAGGTTTTTGAAATATTAGGTGTACAAATAAGTTTTAGGACAGTTTTCAAAAAATTCAAGATTTATTAAAAAAGAAGTAAAACACAGTTATTCATCGAAGTAATCTCCATCGCACTGAATGACCTTCAGCGATCTCTCAGGTAACTCGCGGATGCCTTTCGCAAAGAAACTTTCGTCTTGCGAGGTGAGAAATTTAGCAACCCATTTTTCCACTTCTTCAAATGTTTTGAATCGCACGTCAGACAAATCGTTCTGCATTTTCCGGAATAAATGATAATCGGATGGGGCTAAGTCTGGTGAATACGCCGGGTGTGGTACAGCTTCCCATCCAAGCGCTAGTAACGTATCCTTGACCGGTTTACCCACATGAGGCCGCGCGTTGTCATGGAGCGGTTTTACTGGACATTTTCCTTTACCAGAAAATGGACGTTTCTTCTCAATTTCTTGATTCACTTGCATCAATTGATGACAATAGCGATCGGTAGTAACTGTTTGACCAGGTTTGAGAAGTTCATAATACAGTACGCTTTTCATATCCCACCATATGCATAGCATGACTTTGTTACAATGAACATTGCGCTTTGGCATGGATGTTGTCGGCTCGCCGGGGTCAACCCAATGATATTTGCGTTTCGGATTATCAAAATAAATCCACTTTTCATCGCCGGTCACAATTTTCCACAAGAAAGACTTTCTATGTTGCTTGTTGTAAAGACTCACACAAATGTTAAGACGGCTGTTTTTATTTTCTTGAGTCAGAAAGTGTGGTACCCACTTTGTTCCTTTTCGAATCTTACCCATTGCTTTTAAACGATAAGAAACAGTTTGTTGAGTTACTCCAAGCTGTTCCGAAAGTTGTTTCTCCGTCTGACAAGAGGTTTCATCCAGCAACGCTTGCAGTTCCTGATCGTCCACCTTTACAGGAGGCCCCGTCCGTTCACGGTCACTAACGTCGAAATCACCTTCTTTGAATCGCTTATACCAATACTCACATGTACTTTTAGATACAATGTTGTCTCGAAGAACAGAACATATCGATTCACACGCTTTCCTAACACTTTTTCCTTGATGGAATTCATAGTGAATGCAGTGTCTAATAAATAGCTTATCGGTCTGCATGTTTAATTTACAGAATTTATAGGTTATGTTTATGACTCCTTTACGTTTCGATATGTGGACGCTCGTGCACGGGAACTAGGCTTGAGGACCGGAGAATTTGAGACAGATGTATCTTTTATTACCTTTAATTAGAAAACTCAATACCTTTATATTTTGTCTTAACAAACAAGAGTTTAACGCTACAGCTTTGGCGGTTTTTGTTCGAACATCCATTATTCATATTTTTATTAGAGGGGAAAGTCCATAAGGAATTTGTTCCTTAGTTCGCGCTGACTCCGTTGGCGCTAGTTGTCTTGGACGGCGTTGGTAAGATCGGAAAGTGACCGTATGGGCACCACACCACTCCTCCCCTAGTAACTGACTAGCTTTTTTCAGGGACGAAACTGACTTTTTTCCTTTGGTAGGTGCGGAGGGGTGGGTCTACAGTCGATCCCCGTTGGTGAGGTGCGATGCTTGACTCTGGTGGCTTTTCTCCGTCGCAACGATCTTCTTTGTTCCGGAAAGCTGCTTTAAGTCGTTCGACTGAGATAGTTTTGTGTTGGCCGTTGACGTCAATGACAAATCTGCGGTCGTCCAAACGCTCTATGACTTTGTATGGGCCCTCGTACGGAGGCTCCAGGGGCCTACGGACAGCGTCAACCCTGATCCATACATGTGAGGCCGTATAGAGCTCGTCTTGGACAAACATCCTTACTTTGTTGTGGTGGGCGGTCGGAGTGGGTCGTAGCCCACGCATAAACTCTCGGTGCTTTTCGACGAAAATTTTGGGTTCGGCCGGCATCTCACAATTGACAAAAAACTCACCCGGTAGGCGGATAGTCGACCCGTACAACATTTCTGCACATGAGGCCCCCAGGTCTTCCTTGTATGTTGTGCGTAAGCCCAGGAGAATAGTCGGGAGAATCTTGGTCCACGGAGTCGGGCGACTGCACATCAGCGCGGTTTTCACAGTACGGTGCCACCTCTCTACCAGCCCGTTTGATGCGGGGTGGTATGGGGTGGTTCGTATGCGTCTCGAACCGATGAGATTGGCAAGAGCAGTGAATAACGCCGATTCAAACTGGCTGCCCTGGTCGGTGGTGAGAGTGAGTGGTGTTCCAAAACGACATATCCAGCCGTCGAAGAACGCGGAGGCCACGGAGTTCGCAGTGATATCGCGGATCGGAATTGCCTCCGGCCAACGGCTAAAACGGTCGATTATTGTTAGGCAATACCTGAAGCCCTCGCTTACCGGAAGTTCGATGATGTCGAGATGAACATGGTTGAAGCGGCTGTCCGGAATGCTGATATGATTAGGTTGAATTTTATTGTGACGGTGGACCTTTGCGCGTTGACAGGGTTCACATAGTCGTGCCCACTCTGTCGCGTCCTTCCTGATGCTCGGCCAAACGTACTTTTGACGTAGTATGCGACTAGTCGTGCGGATGCTTGGATGAGACAAGGCGTGCATAGAGTCGAACGCTCGACGACGGAGGCTCATGGGAATGTACGGGCGAACGATTCCTTCGTTGATATTACACCAGAGTTGAACCCCCGGCTCGGCGGTGAGGCGTTGCAGATTCAGCGACGTGTCGTTCCGCAGTATTTGTTGTAGCTCCACGTCCTCGTTTTGGGCCTCGGCGATCTCGTTAGCGGAAAGGGCTCGAGGCATGTCGATCGCGCACGTTTCTTTTACTCGCGAAAGAGCGTCGGCCACGGTATTATCTTCGCCTTTCAAATATACAATTTCAGTTGCGAATTGTGCGATGAAATCCAATTGCCTGAGCTGCCGTTCCGACGCTTGTTCCAATTTTCGTCTGAACGCGTAGGTGAGCGGACGATGATCACTTCTTACGACGAATGGTCTCGCTTCCAAGATGTGCCGAAAGTGTTTTATTGCCGCAAAAATGGCGAGCAGTTCGCGGTCGTAAGTACTGTATCGTTGTTCAGTTGGCGATAATTTCCGGGAGAAAAATCCCACCGGCTTCCACGTGTCATCCTCCAATTGATCGAGAGCGGCACCAACCGCGAACGTAGAGGCGTCTGTGGTCAATCGTAACGGTGTGTCAGGAGCTAAGTACGTCGTGAGAGTGGCATTCACGATCGCTTCCCTACATTTGTTGAAGGTTTCGATAGACTGCGGGTCCCAGGGCACCGGACGTTTATCGTTCTTCTTTGACTCTCGGAGAAACTCGCTGAGCGGGGCCTGAAGTTCGGCCATGCGCGGAATACTGCGACGATAAAAATTGATGAGACCGAGGAACCGGCGAAGCTCTTGAATTGTTGTCGGCTGCGGGAACTCGGCGATTGCTTGAATATTGGCGGAAGGTGGTTCGAACCCTTTCCCAGAGATTTTATATCCGAGGAAGACGAGTTCCTCCTTTCCGAGCTGACACTTGTCGGTGTTTATGATAAGTCGGTGTCTCCTCAAACGGCTGAAAACCTCCCGTAGGTGAGAAAGGTGCTGGCGTTCGTCGACGGAGGCGATTAGAATGTCGTCTATATATACTACGACATATTCCAAGTCGCGGAAGATTGAATCCATGTGACGCTGGAATGTCTGAGAGGCATTCCTGAGGCCGAACGGCATCACCAGGTACTCGAATTGGCCGATCGGTGTCGTGATGGCGGTCTTTTCGACGTCGTCCTTAGCGACCGGAATCTGGTGGTAGGCCTGTTTTAAATCAATGGCCGAAAATATATTTTTCCCGTGAAGCCTCTGAAATAGATCGTGTGAGTGACCCGTGGGATATCTGTCAGGGATGGTTTTTGCGTTTAAGGCTCTGAAATCTCCGCAGAGACGCCAGGAACCGTTGGATTTCTTCACCAAGTGAACCGGGCTGCTCCACGGGCTCTTTGACGGGCGAATGAATTTCATGTCCAGTAGATACTGAATCTCGCTTCTCAGTGCCTCGAGCTTCTCTCCTACCAGCCTGCGGGGACGTTGTGAGACCGGGGGACCGGTTGTTTCGATGAAATGAGCGGTTCCGGATTTGTCCTCAGGAGGCGGTGACACGGTCGGGATCGTAATGTCCACGAAATCCTGGAGGAGCTCGACGTAGCGATCCTGTTGATTTATGGTAGATACGTTATAGATTTTCGTTTTTTCTTGCGTACCTGGCGTCGAGAGACTTGTTGTTTTGTCGATGAGCCTGTTTCCATTGAGGTCGACAAGAAGCTCGTATTTTTTAAGAAAATCTGCTCCTATGATGGCTTTGCTGACGTCAGCGACCACGAAAACCCAGGGGAACGATCGGCGAAGGTCGAGGTTCAACGTCAGAAGCGTATTTCCAAACGTTTTTATCTCTGTTTGATTTGCTGCGTAAAGCTTAAAATCGTCCTCCGGAGTCTTCCTCGGCATAGCGTGGAGGGGGTAAACACTGACTATGGATCCGGTGTCGACGAGAAAAGGTTGGTCCAAAATTTTGTCCTTGATGAACAGACGGATTTCCCCTTCTTCCGGACCGCCTACTCCTACCGTCTGGATCGAAGTCGGCGGCACTAGTTTTCCGATGGCTTGTATGCACAAGGGAGAAGGCACTTTCTCGCATCCTTGCCGTATTTTGCGTGGAAAAAGCAAACACCATCCACGTGGGCTCTCGAGTTGCTGCGGGATCGTGGTCTGGACTGTCGTTGACCCTCTGCGTTATTCCTGTTCGCTTGTTTTTCGACACACATCTTCTCGAGGAGCGTGACCATTCTCGACAGGGTGGTTTCGATGTTGCTCAGTCTTCTCTCGTTGAGTCCCGGTCGTTGGGCGATAGCGTGGACCTCCTGTTGTCCTTCTACGGACATCACCGAGTGTCCAGGGCATGACTCCATCAGTCTGTCAGCAGTATCGGCCAGTTTGTCGAGGGACAACTCGGAACTTCCTACGAGGAAGGAGCGAATACCGGTCGGCATGCATTGTATGAACCTCGTGCGCAATAAGTCCTCGCGTACGCCTTCGCCGACTAAATCCTGCATTTCACGAAGCAACTGCGAGGGTTTTCGATTTTCAAGCTGTATTTCGTTGAGAAACTTCTGCAGCTGTCGTTCTCTCGAGTCGTTCAGTCGTTTGACGATCGCGGCCTTGGGTGCGTTGAATTTGTCTGTCTCCGGGGGCCGGCGAACGATGTCTGAGACTTGTCGGACCGTGTTGGTATCGAGAGCCATAAGTACGGCGTCGTACATCTCTGTATCTGTCTGAGCACCTTGCGAGCGAAGCGTTGACTCTACCTGGGCGAACCATACGTCGGGCATTTCTGGCCAGAATCTCGGAATTTTCACTGTCCGAAATCCGTTAGCGAATCCGCGAAATCCTATTTCGACGTCTCGTGAATCGTCAAAACCCTCACTTTGATTCTCTGGCTGGGGATCTTCCTTCGGAATATTCAACGTAGACTTCGGCGTACGAAAAAAGGCCATGTTCACGGCGTGGCTTATCGAGGTTAGCGTCCGTAAAAAATAAGACGGATCGAATGTAATCGACGTTGCGGGGTCACCAATTGTGGACGCTCGTGCACGGGAACTAGGCTTGAGGACCGGAGAATTTGAGACAGATGTATCTTTTATTACCTTTAATTAGAAAACTCAATACCTTTATATTTTGTCTTAACAAACAAGAGTTTAACGCTACAGCTTTGGCGGTTTTTGTTCGAACATCCATTATTCATATTTTTATTAGAGGGGAAAGTCCATAAGGAATTTGTTCCTTAGTTCGCGCTGACTCCGTTGGCGCTAGTTGTCTTGGACGGCGTTGGTAAGATCGGAAAGTGACCGTATGGGCACCACAGATACTACATATCAAGCGCCATCTATGATAAGTGAGCGGGACCTTTGAATTAATTTAGAATAGCTGTTATGATACAAAATCGAAGTGTCCTAAAACTTATTTGTACACCTAATACATATGACATATATGTCATATGTATTGGGGCCTTGGAGTGCTCCACACTCTTCAATCGAATATTAATAAAAAATAAATAAAAATAGCTGTCACTTCACGGTGTTTAGGAATCCCGTAATATAAAAAATACCAAAAATCCGTTTTTCGTATTCACAATTCGGGGAAATTTAAATAATAAAATAACGAGTGTTTTTCCTTGAGAAAAAAAAATATATTTGCATATTTTGCCCCGAAACGGACGTTCGACTTGCTCAATAAAATATAAATTAATTTTTTTCTCGAAGGATATAAAAAAACGCACATTTTCGTTTTTTACGAATGTACATACGTCAAATACTGCAAAAAATACAGCCATTTGAATGGAAAAATATTTAAAAAAGTGGTAATCAACGAGAAAAAACGTCAGAAATTTTTTAGAAATTTCGACACTCGGTGAGTATTTTTCAATAAAGTAACTCGATTTTTCAAAATTATTTGTGGATTTTTTTTTTTACTGGTTGAAGTGACGTGGAATGCATCATATATTCATCGTGTGATCGCGCGCACAGTATCATCGCAAGTTAGAGAGCATCGGTAGTATCTCTAGAGAATCATATTATCATTCGCAATGATTCCTCAACGTGACGACGCGTAACCCATTCGATCATTTGAACAAAGCGCCCTTTCCCATACGCGAAAATCATTTAACAAATTTATCTGTGTTTTTGTTTTTTACTCTCTTACGATGATGTGCATTGCCACATAACGTTACTTCTACCACAATCTACGTGGGACACGGTCCGTTCTAGCAAGCTGAAGGGCAAGGCTCTCAGCAGGTAACCTTCCCTTATTATCATCTCTTATATTCTATCTATACATATCTGTGACTAGCGATCTTTTGGGTTTTCTCTCTCTCTCTCTCTCTCTCTCTCGCTCTCCGTCTCTATATTCTTTGTCGTATCTAACAGATATTTTTCGGATGTTTTGTAACGCCGCATCTTTGTTTCGTCGCGTCTGAAAAGACGCTACTTTGCTCAGTCTTTCCCTCATTCTGTCTCATGTACCATTGATCATTCGATGCTCGAGTTTTGCTGAACTTCGTTGCTTTGATACACCGAAGAGATAATAATTATACCTTTCTTCATCGTACGACAGCCAGCACGTCATCCACTCGTGTCTCTCGTTGCTTCGATCGCTTCGCACGCATCGCACGCACGCGCGCGCGCACACACACACACACGCGCACGCACACGAACAAAACACACACGAGTTTGCGTCGAGATAAACTTTAATAATAGCTGACAACTAACGTTTGCCGGTGAATTTGACACCTTTCGTCCTTTCTTTCCCCGATATATTGAGAGGAGGTGCCTGAGCAAACGGCGCGAAAAACAGGTGAACTTCGGAAATGTTTATCTCAAAAACTGATGTTTCGATTGGATTCAGGTTTTTTTTTATTGGAAAATATGTACATTGAGGTATTAGACTGTTTCAAAGTAAATCGATAATGTTTTTTTTTTCAGGTTCACAATCTTAAACTATATTTGGAAATAAAAAAAACCTCGCGAAAGGGGGGCCTTCAAGATTTTGACGTGCCTCATCGGACTTTTGTCTTTTTTATTCCGTTAATAAGTAAATAATAAATTTGCATGAATAAAACATTTTTCTTGTTCTAAAATCATGAATATATTCTAAACTTATGTATAAATACTGAATATAGTATAAAAAAAAACGGTCTTGGTTATCGCACCAACATGTATCGGTCGATATATACGTCGATAAATGCAAAGAAAAAACAAGAATCCCCGTAAAAATGAATTTTTTTAATGATTTTCGTTTAAAACATAATTCTATTATTACCAACCGATGTTTAGCAACAAATATTCATTCGTGAAAACGCATTTTTTGAAGCCGTTACGTCAGGGATTTTGTTTATCGGCCATTTATTGCTTAAAAATATTTCTTTTCAGAGATCAAGTTTTTTTAAAGTCGAAGAACTCTCGTGATGTTGAAAGTTTGCGTCACATATGCATTTTCATCGTTAATTTCTACGTGAAAATATGGTTTTCTGCCCTTGATGGGATTAAAGCTCCTAACCACGATTTGCAATTGATGCAAAATTTCATCAAGTTCCAAACGATTAATTCTGATGTCTCGGCAGTAGCTCTAAAAAAATGAAGGGGAATCTATGGTATCTAAATGAAAAGCTGGCAGCCTTGGCTTTTTTCGATTCGATGGTTCCTACAGATGTGAAACGAAAGATGTTAATAGCCTTAAGGACACGTGAGAGTACATCGAAAAATCAAAAGCGCATCTCCCTGAGTGATAGCGAGTGTCAAACACTGCCGTAAATTGACATCAGTCATTTCATCACTCAAAAGTCGAGACGCTTATTTCAACAATGTGAATTGCCCCATGATTTCCTGGATGAGCCTCTCGAACAATGGGAATCTATTGAAAGCTTTCAAACGTCCTTGAGGGCTTTCTTACAAATGAAAGTAATAAATGATTCAGCTGAACGTGGAGTAGCCCTTGTCGAGGAATATAATAATTTTGTTAACTAAAAATGAGGAACAAAAGCAATATTTGTTCCAAATAGTTCAAGACCATAGAAAAAAACGCCAATTGCAATAAGTCAAGTTTTTTGTAGCCGAAAATGATGATCGTAACAGCGTATCAACGAATGTATTCATTGAAGATCATTGACGACAGTCAAAAATTCATTTTTACGGGGATTCTTGTATTTTTTATTTTTGTTTGCATTTATCGACGTATATATCGACCGATAATTGTTGCTGCGACAACCAAGACCGTTTTTTTTTTTTTTATAGTATATTCAGTATTTATACATAAGTTTAGAATATATTCATCATCTTAGAACAAGAAAAGTGTATGTTTCATTTATTCAAATTCGTTATTTACGTATTAACGAAATAAAAAAGAGGGAGATGGGACACCTCTAAATCTTGAATGACCGCCTTTCGCGAGGATTATTTTTTTATGTCCAAGTATAGTTTAAGATTGTGTCAAGCTAAAAAATTATCGATTTATTTTGAAACAGTCTATTGAGGTATGTTTGGGAATTTTTAAAAATAAATTCGTTGACTGGAAGCGATTCAAACGCGATTATCTCGAAACATAGCTTTCATAGTCGGTGCCAGATGTATCGCGAAAACGGCTTGTCCGATTTTCTCCAAATTTGGATACAATATTCTTCGATAGTTTTTCTCGTTCGCCACCCAGGGGTTTTTCATTTGATTGAACCGTTGCTTTTTTATGCAATGTGTATGCAACCCAAAATCGTCGAAAATTGCGAACGAAAAACGAATGTTAAATTAAAACGGTCGCGAATTCCGTCAAAAATGAAAATTTCCAAAAAATCCTACGTGGCGAACGATAAAAACTATCGAAGAATATTGTATCCAAATTTGGACAAAATCGGACAACCCGTTTTCGAGATACATCTAGCACCGACTTTGAAAACTATGTTTCGAGATAATCGCGTTTGAATCCCTTCCAGTCAACGAATTTATTTTAAAAAATTCCCAAACATACCTCATTATACATATTTACCAATAAAAAAAACCCCCCGGATCCAATCGAAACATTAGTTTTTGCGATAAAAATTCCCGAAGTTAACCTGTTTTTGCTCGCCGTTTACTCGGGTACCTCCCCTTGAGTATACGAAAGTGTGTATACTTGCACCACCTTTCCTGCGAGTGTGTGTGTGTGGGGGGTGTGTCTTTACGATAATACGTATCGATAGATGAAAAAGGATGCTTTTGGATGAAATTTTGGCAGACTATTAGGCTTAACCGTAATGATGTTTATTCCTCGACGAACGAGCAGTAGCGTAGCGGATAACAAGAGCTTTCACACACCTTCGGCCGAGTGCGATCAGCCCTATCTCTACTGTACTCTTACGCAACCCGGCGACAAGGTAACGTAAATCATCATCTTTCTTTTCCAATCGAGCGCAACGAGTACAAAATAAAACGCAACGATACAAAAGTAAAGAGAAAAGGAAAGGAGAACGAGTGTGTAATGAAAATTGGACCGCAGCCGCTGTCTTGTCCGCCCGCGATGAGACTCGTTACGGTGCAACGTCTGAACAAAACTGTCAAGTATCTGTTGCGCGGTGACAGCGAGGGTGTGATTATGCTGTGGACCGTGCCGGACGTGACGCCGCAGCAACTTTTGCAAATAAGCCAGAACGACAAGAAATCCCAGCCGAGTCTGGCGCCAACGATAAAGACGAGTCTTACGGAAGCGTGGGAATCGATGAAACCCCCGCCGGTCGGAATACTCGATCAGTTGGATCCGGGGGACGCTCACGGCTTGAAATTAACCGCCTGCATGTATCTGCCCCAGCAGAGCCGTCTCGTAGTTGGCCGTGAGGACGGTAGTATTGTTATCGTACCGGCTACTCAAACGGTCATGCTCCAATTGTTGCACGGCAATCATCAGCACTACGACGGTAAGGCCACTTGAGGAACGCTGCGAACTCTTCGTCAGTTGGACTCGACGCAATCGACAATCTTCTTTCAGACTGGCCACCCCATCAGATTCTCCTCGGACACTCGGGACGCGTAAATTGTCTCTTGTATCCGCACAGTGCTGCTCCTCGTTACGATCGCACACATCTTGTTTCCGGCTCGGTCGATTTCGCCGTTTGCCTCTGGGATCTTTACGCTGGCACTCTCATTCATCGTTTTTGCGTTCACGCCGGTGAAATAACGCAATTGATGGTACCACCGGACAATTGTAGCGTGAGTGCTATATTTACGATAAATATTATTAGGTGTACAAATAAGTTTTAGGACAGTTTTCAAAAAATTCAAGATTTATTAAAAAAGAAGTAAAACACAGTTATTCATCGAAGTAATCTCCATCGTACTGAATGACCTTCAGCCATCTCTCAGGTAACTCGCGGATGCCTTTCGCAAAGAAACTTTCGTCTTGCGAGGTGAGAAATTTAGCGACCCATTTTTCCACTTCTTCAAATGTTTTGAATCGCACGTCAGACAAATCGTTCTACATTTTCCGGAATAAATGATAATCGGATGGGGCTAAGTCTGGTGAATACGCCGGGTGTGGTACAGCTTCCCATCCAAGCGCTAGTAACGTATCCTTGACCGGTTTACCCACATGAGGCCGCGCGTTGTCACGGAGCAGTTTTACTGGACGTTTTCCTTTACCAGAAAATGGACGTTTCTTCTCAATTTCTTGATTCACTTGCATCAATTTATGACAATAGCGATCGGTAGTAACTGTTTGACCAGGTTTGAGAAGTTCATAATACAGTACGCTTTTCATATCCCACCATATGCACAGCATGACTTTGTTACAATGAACATTGCGCTTTGGCGTGGATGTTGTCGGCTCGCCGGGGTCAGCCCAATGATATTTGCGTTTCGGATTATCAAAATAAATCCACTTTTCATCGCCGGTCACAATTTTCCACAAGAAAGACTTTCTATGTTGCTTGTTGTAAAGACTCACACAAATGTTAAGACGGCTGTTTTTATTTTCTTGAGTCAAAAAGTGTGGTACCCACTTTGTTCCTTTTCGAATCTTACCCATTGCTTTTAAACGATAAGAAACAGTTTGTTGAGTTACTCCAAGCTGTTCCGAAAGTTGTTTCTCCGTCTGACAAGAGTTTTCATCCAGCAACGCTTGCAGTTCCTGATCATCCACCTTTACAGGAGGCCCCGTGCGTTCATGGTCACTAACGTCGAAATCACCTTCTTTGAATCGCTTATACCAATACTCACATGTACTTTTAGATACAATGTTGTCTCCAAGAACAGAACATATCGATTCACACGCTTTCCTAACACTTTTTCCTTGATGGAATTCATAGCGAATGCAGTGTCTAATAAATAGCTTATCGGTCTGCATGTTTAATTTACAGAATTTATAGGTTATGTTTATGACTCCTTTACGTTTCGATACTACATATCAAACGCCATCTATGATAAGTGAGCGGGACCTTTGAATTAATTTAGAATAGCTGTTATGATACAAAATCGAAGTGTCCTATAACTTATTTGTACACCTAATAGGTGTAGTAAAAAGAAATCCATTATTTTTGCTATAGATGGCTTTAGTAATCTGTATGTCGCGTTGTACAAGTGCAATCGGATTACGCTAGATGGCGTTAGAAAGATAAGATTTCGTACTGAAATAAACATCTCGGACAGTTTTGCGATTGCTTGACTCAATATTGTTTGAGCGCGCGTCAAAGATGGCCACCGGCAAAGTGAGAAAACACGCCATATTTTACAGTTATTCTTCGATAAAGGCGAAAACGCAAGGCAGGCGGCTGAAAATGTGAATATTGTTTATGGTCATGATACTGTAACAGCCGGTAACGCGCAATTTTGGTGTTCGTCGATTCCGTTCCGGTAATTTTGATGTCAAAGATGCACCACGCTCTGGAAGGCCACTTGCCGAAAATGTCGATAAAATAATGGAAATCGTCGAGTCGGACCGTCGTGTAAGCGCTGTTTCGATTGCCCAGGAGCTAAACATTGCACGAAAAACCGTTTGGAACCACTTGAATAAGGCTGGATACAAAAAGAAGCTCGATGTATGGGTGGCACACGAGTTAACGCGAAAAGACCTCATGGACGGAATTTCCATCTGCGAATCGCTGCTGAATCGCAACAAAATCGACCCATTTCTGAAGCGGATGGTGACCGATGATGAAAAGTGGGCCACTTACGACAACGTCAAGCGAAAACGGTCGTGGTCGAATCGCGGTGAGCGGGCGCAAACGGTGGCCAAGCCAGGATTGACGGTCGGGAAGATTTTGCTGTATGTTTGGTGGGATTGGCAGGGAATCATCTACTATGAGCTGCTCTTCTACGGCCAAACTCTTAATTCGGAACTGTACTGTCAATAATTGGACCGTCTGAAGGAAACAATCGCCCAGAAGCGGCCAGCTTTGGCCAATAGGAGAGGAATTGTGTTGCATCAGGACAACGCCAGGCCACACATCGATAGTGCCTCGCCAGAAGCTCCGGAAGCTTGGTTGGGAGCATCTTTTGCATCCACCTTATAGTCCTGATCTGCCACCAAGTGATTACCACCTGTTCCTGTCTATGGCGAATGATTTTGCTGGTGAAAAATTCGCCTCAAGAGAAGCTCGTGAAAATCGACTGTCCCAGTTTTTCGCCCATAGGGACGAGGGTTTCTATGAGAAAGGCATAATGAAATTACCTTCAAATGGCAACAAGTTATCGATCAAAACGGTGCATATTTGACCTAAATCGGATCATTCTAACTATGCTAACTACAGCCTTCAATTTCATGCAAAAATAATGGATTTCTTTTTACGACACCTTACATTATTTCACCTCACGTCTCTTTGGCCTTTCTTTCGACGCGATTTTCTCTCTCGTCGTTCTACAGCCTCGCATACAAAAGTGCGTGTGCAGCGTCGCGTCCGATCACAGTGTGACTCTACTCTCGCTCGCGGAAAGAAAGTGCGTCGTGCTCGCGTCCCGACACCTCTTTCCCGTCGTTACCATCAAGTGGAGGCCTCTCGATGATTTCATGATCGTCGGCTGTTCGGACGGTGCCGTCTACGTCTGGCAGATGGAAACTGGACATTTGGATAGAGTGCTGCACGGTGAGTTTGCTTGAGCTAGGGACACGGTCTTACATACAGGTCTGGAAACTCCTAGGGTGGGGAGTGACTCAGATAACGGTCGTGTTCGTTGGGTCTCATCATTTTGATCCGAACAAGTGCGCATGTGCATAATGATGCGCAATGAAATGTGCGCATCATCAAATGCGCATCATTATGCGCATGCGCAATCAAAATGATGAGACCCAACGAACACGACCAATGAGGCGAACGGGCAGTTCTCGCTTCTGCCACCCGAAGCGCTGCTAGGTAGAAGTTAGCCAATCAAACGCAGGTCCGAACAGCTGTGCAAAGGCGCAGATTTTTAAAAATAAACATAGAGTCTGTTCGGTTTAGCTACACTTTCTACAATTTCAATAGATACAGTAATAGAAAGTCCTTAGAAGGCGTGAGAAGTATAGAAAAGTGTAGTCAAAACGAACAGACCCAATGGTCGTGTTCGTTGGGTCTCATCATTTTGATACGAACAAGTGCGCATGTGCATAATGATGCGCAACGCGCAACTGCGCAACAAAACGTGCGCATCATCAAATGCGCATCATTATGCGCATGCGCAATCAAAATGATGAGACCCAACGAACACGGCCAATATTTGTAAGAGAGATATTAATGGAAAATGATTGAGTATTTTTTCACTCCTGAACCCCCGAGCAGAATGAGAATTATTATTTCAGTAGACTGTATTTCTCGTATGTTCGAACTTCTGTAATATTTTTATTTGGTCTTTCGCCATTTGAGTCGATGGGGTATGAACAAATTTGTGCGGTCTAAGTTTTTGTTCCTTATAATTAATGTTTATTCTTAGTATATTGCATTGCTTGTTTTGTTTCTACAACTTTTATTTTTGCGTTTGCTTTTTTAACAATGTTATAAAGAACCTGAAAATAAATGTAATGAAAGCGGAATAGAAAAAAAAGAAATGAACGCATTGTGTACGTTTTAACGGCACCGTTTTTTTATTGATTTGTCAGTTTGGCGAGGTTGTTTGCAAAAATGTGTTTTTGCTGTTTTTGGTTTTGTTGATATGCGAACTGGCGCATCCTCAATCGAATATAATAAAATATAGCGAAGGATAATGCCGGGTCCACACTATGCGGTTCTACCGGAGCGTTTCAGGTAGTTTAGATTTCTAGAAACGTTGCGAACACGTGTACTGGCTGACAGGTTATTTTTCCCTTGCTGTATATCTATATCTACAACACTACTTCTACTTGACAACGCTTCCAGTGGATAAATGAGGAACTACTTTTTTGCCTCACTAACGATGACACTTTCCACCATGCAAAAACGCCGAAGTTTCCAGACCTGTATATGTAAGGCCGTGGTTAGGGATTAACCCAAACAAACCCAACTAAAACCAAACAATATCGACATATCTATATAACTCGATCTATATAACTATATAACTATATATATCGATAACTATATAACTATATATATCGATACTATATATATCGATAACTATATAACTATATATATCGACATACGAGGGATTCTCCGTCAATTCAACCACTTTTTTTTCGACCATCTCAGATCTGCCCCATAATTGGTTATATCAAAGTACTACTAAAAGGCATTCTATGTGAATTTTTGCCGATTTTTTAATTCAATACTTTAGAAAATTTTGTTTTTTTTCCAAATGAATATATCTCGGAAACTTGAAGTAACTTAAAAAAAATGTCTGTACATAAAAGTTGTAATTTTGTCTTAGCTTTCGAGCGGACGACTTGAAATAATTTTTACGTTCCGGTAACGCTGATTTGTTTACCAAAAAAGCGGGAAATAATTTATTTTTAATTAAAAAATGGCCATTTTTTTTGGCTGAAAAAATGACAGATCTGAAAATCTTCCGGTATGTCTGGCGATGTCGCAAAAAAATCGCCAGAGTGGCACGGAGCGAGGTTCCGGTATAAAAAAAAACTAATTTGTGTGGTTTCAAAGTGGCTGAACAACATTTTGGAAAAAGCCGTTTTTTCCACATTAACATATCTCAGAAACTTGAAGTTACAGACGAAAAATGTCTGCACATAAAAGTTGTAGTTTTGTGTTAGCTTTCGAGCGAAATATTTGAAATCGTTTTCACGTTCCGGCAACGCTGATTTTTTTTACCAAAAAAGGGGGGAAATTATTTTTTAATTAAAAAACGGCCGTTTTTTTGCTGGAAAAATTACAGTCTTCCAGTATGTCTGACGATATCGCAAAAAAATCGCCAGAGTCGCACGGAGCGAGGTTCCGGTATAGAAAAATTAATTTGTGTGGTTTCATTTTTTTTTTACCCTAGAACCTCGATCCGTGCCACTCTGGCGATTTTTTTGCGATATCGTCAGACGTACCGAAACACTCTGTAATTTATTCAGCCAAAAAAAATGCCCGTTTTTTTAATTAAAAAAAAAAAAATAATTTCCCCCTTTTTTGGTAAAAAAAAATCAGCGTTACCGGAACGTAAAAATTATATCAAGTAGTCCGCTCGAAAGCTACCACAAAACTACAACTTTTATGATAAACAGAGCTGGCCTCACCAATCCCGATTTATTTATTTTCTTTCTCTCATTTCGGCCGTCGATCGATTCTTTTTTTTTTTTTTTGTTGCTTTCGTCGGCAGGTATTATCGCCGAGGAGGTACTCTACGCTTGCGACGAGAACACGATCGCCGCTACCGGAGGCAGCACCGCACCCGGCGGTGAACTCGGTCTTGCCAATCCAGCCGTTCACTTTTTCAGGTACCACGACAAACAACATCCCCCCCCCCCCACCCCCCTCCTTATTCGAGTAAATAAGCGAAAATAATAAAACGCGACCCCCTCGCCTCGTTCGCAGGGGCTTGAGGCATAGAAATTTATCGGCGATACGTCACGCGACCCAGCGCGGCCTTCATCAATTGCAGCAATTGCACGGTGGTCCCGGAAACGACCATGGCAATCAGATCAAGTCGAAGGGTGCACCCCTCATGATTCAAGGCTTCAGAAGTAATCCGAAGGATCCCGAGAGCCATATACTCTTCTTCGACATCGAAGCCCTCATAGGTACGTGTTGTATGTTTCGCCTCGCAAAAAAACAAAAACACAAAAAATTGCGACAGGCACGGAAAAAAAAAATTGCCCGATGTCGCGACGACATTCCAACTATCCTAGAAATAAGTTGAACGAATATAGACGAAAAGAAAAAAAAAATATTCGCACGCACACAGTACAATTATTGAGCGACGAGTACGGGACGATGTCACCCGGATCTCTCGAGGCTCAGGGCCTCATTTCCGCATCCGAGTATCAGAAAGTCGCGGCTCTCACGCAATCAGCGAGTCCCGATGCTCATAAAAAAATTGCAGGTAAGAAGGAGCGCGCGCGCGTGTGTGCGAGCCACTCGCTAAAAAAACGACATTTGCTTGTCGAAAATGTTTATTAAAGAGGAAGATTGCTGTGCATATTTTTGTAGACTTTTTCGGTCGCGTCAAGGATAAAGCGGGCGACGTTGAAAGAATTCTCAAGGAGAAAGATCGTCACGGTACCGTCTTCAATTTCTCTCTCTCTCTCTCTCTCTCTCTCTCTCTCTCTCTCTCTCTCTCTCTCTATTCTTACTCTTATTCTTATTTCTTTCTCTCCCGTTATACTTTTTTTTTCTTGTCACTCGAAGCCAATATCCCCGTTTCCTTTTCCAGGGTAGCCGTTACGTTTTTTTTTCGTTTGTTCTCCCAACGTTTGTAATTCTGTAATTTTAATTTTTATTCTCGTTCACGTGTAGTTTAGAGTGGATATGTTTTTTTTGTCGCGGATTTAAAAATGTCTGGCTGTTGTCTGAAGGTGAATATCTCCTCTTCTTTAGGTATATTGGCTAAGATGAAGGAGGGCGCGGAAAATGTTCATACAAAGTTGCAGGCCAAGGCGGAGAGCGTTGGCCTCAAGCCGTCGAATCTCGACGGCAAAGGTCAGAGAGAGCCCATGTAACGAGGCGAAGTGCATTATTTTCCACTCGATTGCCGATGGAACCACGCATACATACATACATATTATTTTCCCCTAGCGCATGGAATTTACGTTTGTTTTCGTTTAGTTTGCTGCTAAATCGCTGTAACGGATGTACTTTCCTTACGGGATAACATATTTTTATTTTTTATTTTTTGTAGCACCAAGTGTCGTTACGTGTGTTGTATCGGAGGAACAAAAAAATGCTCTAGGAGTTTGCGCTTTTTACGATGAATTATTTTCGATCGATACACTGAGAAAGGAAAATCATTGGTCCAATATCATTGGTGTTATTGAATGAAATTTTGGTGATTCGATTGTAAAATTGTCGGTGTAAATAATCGGATTTATCGGTCCAAAGAAAACGCTGTTGACTTTAAGGTGTGAGATGCAGTCAGAGGCGGGAAAAAAGGAGCATTTTCAATCATTTTTTTTTTGTGGTAATTAAGTTTGTTCTACAAAAGTGGTTGCACATACTTTTTATGTTATATTTCAACTTGACTTGTACAAATTTTCAAAGAAAAATATTGATTATTTATAAAAAATATCGCCATCTTTGTCGGACCCCCTTCGGCATGTAGGGCTTTGCGGTGACCGTCATAAAATTCTACTGGATCAGCTGAAATTTAAAAACCCAAAAAAATCATTAGTTTAATGATCGATCTCGTCCTTAATCGAGACTTTTTTTAAAATTAAGAAAATGGCGACTTCCGAAGATAACTTTCGATTTTCGACCGAAAAATCGCTCGTTTGTTGTTAAAAAAAATAGAAAATTTCAACAAAAATGAAAATCCTTAGATTCCCTGACAGATCGTGACACCGTAATTCTTCGGTGTTGAGTGTCACGTGTTGGGTGTCAAATTACAATTTTAACACGGAAAAAATTTGGTGTCGACACCTATCTGAACGAGGCTGTTTTGGGTCTTGACACCCACAAAAAAAACGGTGTCGACACTGGTTTGAGTGTTGACACCCAAAAAACGGTGTTGACACTGATCTAGACAGAGGCTGTTTTCGGTGTCGACACCTAAATAATTTAGTATTGACATCATATTCGTGCACGTGCATGTATTCCGTGTCGTTATGGCTTTTTTAAGTGTCAACACCAAAATTCTGAAAAATTACAGTGCACACTCCTTCCTACATACAATGAATACAAGCATATGTATGTCCAACTTATTTTTCAGTTCATTTATGAACTTATCTTTCAGTGAATTAATTAACTGAAAAATAAGTTGGGCATACATATGCTTGTATTCATTGTATGGAGGAAGGAGTGTGCACTGTAATTTTTGCCGAATTTCGGTGTTGACACTCAAAAAAGCCATAAGGACACGGAATTCATGCACGTGCACGAATATGGTGTCTACGCTAAATTATTTAGGTGTCGACACCCAAAACAGCCTCGGTCCAGATCAGTGTTAAAACCGTTTTTTTTTTGTGTTGACACCCAAATTAGTGTCAACACCCTTTTTTTTTGTCGACACCCAAATCAGCGTCGACACCGTCTTCTTGGGTGTTTTTTTTTTTTTTTTGGGGTATCGACACCCAAATTAGTGTTGACATATTTTTTTATGGGTGTTAACATCCAAAACAGCGTAGGTCCAGATCAGTGTCAACACCGTTTTTTTTGTGTCGACACCCAAATCAGTGTTGACATCTTTCTTTTGGTGTCGGCATCCAAAACAGCGTGCGTCCAGATCAGTGTCAACACCGTTTTTTTTTTATCGACACCCAAAATAGTGTCGACACCGTTTTGTTGGGTGTCAAATGTTAATTTGACACCCATCGCTTGGGTGTTGCGATCTGTCAGGGTTAAGGACTAGTTTTTAATGCTATCAATAAGCACCCCAAATTTCATCAAAATCCATCGAGTGGTTTTTGAATTATAGTGGTCACCGACTTGAAAAACATAGTTTCGAGAAAAACGCGTATAAAGTTTTTTCGATGTGGATACGGTATTGTATGTTCGTAAAATTTTGAGCTCGATGGATGAAGCTAAACTTTTTTTTGTGTATTTTGATCCGCTGAATGCGAATATCACAATTTTTTGCCGAAAAGTCGCCTTTAGTCACCTTTTGCAGTTATGCAGAACAAATCTCTGCCTGTATTGTGGTGTTGGTTGGCAGAAATTCGTAATAGAGCATGCCCTCAGAATCCCACCAACAACAGAGTAAAACTTTCTTCATTTCACGGGGCTGTTTAGGGGTCGGTTCTGGTTTTGCCCCTTTCGATAGCCACTGACGCTTGCGCGTGTGATTAACATACAACACCCAGCTTTCATCCCCAGTGACTATTTCTTGAAGAAAATCCTTTCTTTGCGGACGATGCAGGAGTGAAAGACAGATGGACGTGCGTGTTGCTTTGTTTGATTCGCTGAGATTGTGCGGTATCCAAGACGAATAAACTTTCCTATATCCCATCTCTTGTAAATGTCGAAGGATAGTAGGATGACTGCAGTTGAGTTTGTTGGCTAATTCTCGTGACGACATATTAGGCTTTGCCTTTATAAGTACTCGCAGTTCTTCATCGTCCACAATCGATTCCCTGCCGGACCTAGGTTTGTCTTCAAAAGATGTATCGCCAGAATGAAAACGCTGATACCATCGGGAGACCGTTGAATAATTAACTACATTAGCCTTGAACGCACTGCACATATTACGGGCTGCAGCTCTTACAGAATGCCCTTGCAAGAATTCGTAATATGCGATTGCTCGAAGTGCACGTTGATCCATCTTTGCTCATACTGACTCCGCGGAACATCTGACTTGCTTATATATCCTGCGGCATGGAACGTTCTAGACCATTCTTGTATTTCCTATTCTCGAATGTTCTCGAACTTCATTATTAGGAAAAATATTTTATTGAAAAAAAAAGTTTCGCAAGATTTTTGTACCAACCCAATATATAGAATGATTTCAATAGAATATAATTTTATTCGAAGGATAATATAGATATTCAGAGAACAGAAAAGATTTTCACATAAAACAATATGTTATTTGAATCAATCACATTTTCATACATTTTATAGTATTGCAACGATCTCATATATCGGTGGCACTCCGCGATCAAACGTTTATTCGAATAAACCAATATATTTTTTTGTTGATACAATCGGTTTTTGTTTCTCAGTGTACGATATTTCGATCCAAGTGATTATTTCAAAGCACGCTATAGTGTTTGTAACGCGCACTTTTGTACACGATGCCGAGAGGAACGAGGACGGGGGGATGCTCGGTCCGAGTCGGGGTCGGTCGATTCTGATCGGTTGTCGAAAAACATTTGTAGGCGAAGGCTGGCACAACAACGAGGCTACGAGAAACAGCTTGAAGCGTAACGGGGCGTTCAACGAGCCAAACGCAACGATGGAAGTGGCGCAGCTCTTGCTGAGTCTTCTTCACGCCTGGGGCATGGATCCGGATCTCGACAGAGTCTGCGAGGCTAAACTGGGATTGCTCAGGCCAATGGTACCCGTTTCTTTCGGTGTTTTGTCCAAGGGAGGTTAGTCCGCGAAAGAGAATCAATGGGAATGGATGCGATGAGAATCGACGGGAATGAAAGAGGAGAGGCGTGGGGAATGATTATTAACATTGGTGAACATTTCAATCAGGCTACATGTCGCTACTGTTGCCAACGTGGCAGAGTCAGCTGGAGCCAAGCGACGCACCCGCGACACAATTGGAGCAACGTTTGCCCGCCGAATTGGTCAGGCAGGACAAGCTGACGAAAGCGTTCACGGCTCGCGCACACTGGGAACTGTCGACGACCCTAACGAGCAATCATTTGTTGGCCGTTGTCGCCCTTGCCAATACTCTTATGTCAATGAACAATGCTACCTTTGTACCCGAGCAGGAGAGAAATCGAAAAATGCACCGGTATGTGAGACTTTTTTTTTCTTCCTATCTTGTTTTTTTTTTTTTTCGTTTTCGTCTCTTTATTTCGCATTGCAGACCGGGAAACAGAGCCGGTGTCAATTGGAACAAGGCCGAGGAAGAGAACGAGGAAATATTCACGGTACAACAGGCCCAGATAAAACAGGGATGGTCGTTGCTCGCGACTTTACACTGCGTCCTTTTGCCGGACAAAGTCGCGGCTCAGGGCGGTTCAAAGACGTTCAAGCGGCCGCAGGTCGAGATGATGGCTCGACGATGGCAGCACCAGTGTCTCGAGGTTCGTACACTGACAAAACAGTTTATAGTAAAGAAATACATTTAGTTGCCAGTGTTATTCAAATTTTTATTAACTGTCACAAAATTCGTTAGTCGTTTGGATATATTCGTGTTCTCGTGACAACATTTTATAGCCATAGTATTTCATTGGAAATAATGATTTATTTGATCACTTTTATTTCTCTTAAGGGGTAAGGCCACTGTAACGGCCCAAAAAAAAAGGTTTTTTCACTAATTTTTTGCTCCCGAAATTGAAGGTATTTGAAAAAAAACTTTTAATGGTGTTATCGGGCATACATTAAACTTTATTATAAAATTTTTTTACAGTAAAAAAAAAACAAAATGGCGGTTCCACAGCTATCTTCCCGGGACATGTTTTGCTTCCAGGGCTCCGCGGCACGCAGCACCACTGGTGCACTTTTGAATCTAGAACAACAAAAAAAAACCATTAATCTAGAGGGCTATAGCTAGAGAATGTCGATCGGATTTTAAAAAGTATCAATTTTTGTGGATTTGGCGTGCGTTTGAAGAAAAAAAATTGATTTTTGACGAAAAAAACGGCAAGTTTTTTGTCAATAAAAAATCAATAAATAAAGTTCTTGAAAATTCCGATCGACATTCTCAAGATAATGTAAATGTTCACATCTGGTTAAAATTTCAAGTAAAAAAAATGAAAATTGTTCGAGTTATGCTGCGTGCCATTTTGAAAAACCATGTTTCGAGAAAAACGCGTTTAAAGTTTTGCGAATAGTTTTTTATTGGAAAAAATTAAAAAAAGAAGTTAAAAGGATTTAAACTATTTATAAACTAGAGGGTTTAAACTATTTTTTAAGCCAATACAAAAAAATCGATTTTTCAAAAAATTTACAGTGGCCTTACCCCTTAACGCAGTAGATGTTTATGGTGATCGAATAACGAGTTGAAATTGTGATATGATAATACAGTTGAAAGGAGTAGCGATTTATTCACAATTGATATACAGAGTGTCCAATAGGAAGTTGCTGAAACTAATCGACTGTCATTTTAAAACACGAGCACAGAATCAGAAAAGCCAAATTGCTTTAGATAGAGGAAACTCTGCAGTTTTAAACGCACATAAATGAAACCCAGTCAAATATTTTTTATGTCAATTTATTTAATGATAGATATTTTCGAAGTGCGAACCGTTAGATTGTGCACAAAAATCAATTCTCTTTTGAAAACTGTGAAAAACTGTGTCCAACATATCGTTCGTAATGCCGCGAACCACTTCCTGGATAGCCGCGATCAGTTCTTCTATCCGCGTTGAGCAAATTTAGGGTACCCCAGACCGATTACTCGAGTCCCATATACGCGATTAATAGCTTCAAATACCTCATGAGTCCGGTGCGGCGTCGCTCCATCTTGCGTGAAGTAAACATTTTTAACCAGTCCCCTCTTTTTTTGCACAAGGGAAAAATTTCGTTTCCAAAAGCTGTTTGTAACTGTCTCCTGTTACCGTAGATTCCAAGAATTGCAAATAAATTCCTTTTACTGAAATCGCTGCCCATGCCGTTACTTTCCGTGAATGAAGGGACTTCGCTAGCGATATGTTGGGATTTTCCGTTTCCCAAAACCGGTAATTTTGCTTGTTTACGTACCCATTCATCCAAAAATGTGCTTCATCGGAATAAATAATTAATTTCTCATTAAGTTCTTCGGCTTCAAACATTCCCGTAATAGTGTTACAAAATTTGATGCGTTTCGTCATGGCATGCTCAGTTAACAATTGACGAGTGCTTATTTTATACGGATGAAACTTTGAAAAATATTTCAAAATGTTGTGTAATGATGATTTGGTTATTTTTAATGCTTGGGCAGCTTTCCGAATCGAATCATTTGGATTTTGGTTTGAAATAATTCTCAACTTCGTTGATCTTCTCTGGTGTAGTCACTGTAACAGATGGACCTGGCAACTCGTGTCTACGGTCCTGGAGTGTACCATACTTCACGAAGTTATCGATTATCCTACAAAAATGAACGTAAAATTACTTCAATGCAGTTTAATTGAATTGAAACACAAGTTGTGTGATAGATGAATATGAATAAATATTAAATTCTTACCTTTTCAGAGTGTTTTCGCTGGCAACTCTATGAGTTCCAAACTTAGTACGAAACCCTCTATACGCATTACTATAAATTTTTCCCCTCGAGAAGAAGCACTCGGTTAGATATACTTTTTCTTCCGTGGTGAGCTCACTCATTTTGACGCGCGCGTACTTGCTTCAACCACGGCTGGAATAAAACTGCGGGGCCTCAGGTATGGGCCTTAGAAAAAGGGACCCCTATTGAATTCATGGCGGGAAGAGACACTTTTTTAGTTTTAGCAACTTCCTATTGGACACCCTGTATTTAGATTCGGGGTCGTTGAGGGGAGATATACACCTAGGAGCGGGACGAAAAAGTCATTTTTGTGAATTTTTTCAAGGAAAACTATTTGAAATTTCGGATTGGGGTTTTAATTATCTGCAAGTATATACATTCAATAATATGTTTAATTTTCTCTATTTAAAAATATCAAAAATATACAAGGATATTGTATGATCCTTGGAGCGTCGTAAAAACATCTGCGTATAGGGTACCCACTGGCGTATCTTCAAAAATCATCTGAAAAAAAACCAAAAATATTATTAAATTAGATAGTATAATCTAGTACTTGTCATAGCGGATTTTGAAAATATCGATTTATGACAAAATGGCGGACGTTTGAACATAAATAGTGATTTTTGGGCGAAAAATTAGTTATTATTTTGCCTATAAAACAAAAACTGAGTAACGGAAAAAAAATCCCATGACAAGTACCAGATAATGGTGTATAGAATAGCGACAAAAAACCTCAAGGCAATCGGTTAATTGGTTTTCGAGAAATTTTGGGTATCGATTTTCGAAAAACGTGGTTTTGAGAAAAACGCGTTTGAAAATTTGGGAATGAATATATCATGAAATTTGTCAACTTACATGGAATCATCGATACCAGGCCAATAGTGTGGGTCTTCTACGGTCGACGGAATGTTCATAGCTTCTAAATCCTCGGCCTCGACCACCTAGGTGTATATCTCTCTTTAACTGCACATTTATCTGCCGATAATCAATTAATGACTTAGTCCAAATATTCATTGGATAACTATACACGAATCTTGATTTGTGCGAATATGAAATATCGGAAACCGGGACAACTTTTCCACTAATCTCATTGAATAAACGCCTCGCTTATAGGAAACAAGTATTCATAGTATTAGGACTTGGAATTATTTCGTAGCATTTTTTTAACGAAAAAAAAAAATGTATTTTAAATGAAAATAAAAAAATACATTTTTGAAAGTATTGCCCCTCGCTTTCAACTACTTTTGACCATATTTCGGGCAGCGTACGAATACCGTGTCGGAAGAACGTCTCGTCTTTAGATGCAATCCACGAATCGACCCTTAATTGACAATCTTCGTAAGAAGTGAACTTCTGCTCAGACAGGCTATGGAGCCATCAAACGAAACAAATGATAATCAGAAGAAGCGATATCTGGAGAATACGGCGACTGGGGTAGGATTTCCCATTTAAGTGTTTCCAGATATGTTTGTACCGGTTTTGCGACGTGCGGACTAGCATTGTCGTGCAGCAAAATGACTTTGACGTGTCTATCAGAGTATTCCAGCCGTTTTTTTTTCAATGCACGGCCCAAGCGCATCAATTGCAGTCGGTAGCGATCCCCAGTTATGGTTTCATTCGGTTTCAGCAGTTCATAATGAATCACACCCCTCTGATCCCACCAAATACTGAGCAGGAGCTTAGACCCATGGATATTTGGCTTTGCCACTGATGTTGATGGTTGGCCGGGCTTAACCCATGACTTTCTGCGCTTCGGATCGTCGCAATGGATCCATTTTTCATCACCAGTGACAATTCGATGCAAAAAACCGTTTCTTTTCTCCCGTTGAAGCAGCAGTTCACATGTCAAAAGACGCCTCTCAATGTTCCTTGGTTTCAATTCATACGGGACCCAATGTCCTTCCTTCTGGATTATGCCCAAAGTTTTAAGACGTTTTCCTACCGTTGATAAGTCAACTCCCAATGATGTAGACAATTATTGAAGTGTTTTAGATGAGTCTTCATTGAGCAATGAAGACTCAATGAAGACTCCAATGAAGACCTCCAACTTATTATCTTCATTTTTTTTTCGCCTGGCCAGGTCGCTCCTTGTCATCCAAGTCGAAATCACCAGCTTTAAAACGTGCAAACCACTTCCGATACGTTTGCTCAGCTAGAGCATGTTCACGATATACTTCCACTAAAATACGATGAGCTTCAGCAGCACTTTTGTTCATATTAAAGTAATGAAGTAAAACTCCCCGCAAAAACACTTTATACGGCATAAATGTTGACATTCACTGACAAGGGGACAGTACGGCAGTCGGATTTTTGTAATTTTTCGTACTCATGGTACGTGAAGTTCAGAGCTCGAATATTAATATCCCAAAGCAGTTCGACGCCATATTCAGAAATTTTCGAGAAAATTGACTTTGAAGTTTTCGAGCGCACTCTTATCCCACAAAGATGCAACGATATTCGAACCGGGCTCGTGGCGTACCCGGTAGCGCTCGAGTCTAGTAATCGCGGGGTCGCTGGTTCGAGTCTCACTTCGAAATTTTTTTGTTTTTTGTTTTTTTTTTTTTTCCTTTTTTTTTTAATTCGCATACCTCCGTCATTTAAATATCCCGATAAATTTTTGTTGTATATAATCACATATTATTATATATAATTAATATAATATATCTATATATGTTTATACATGGACAAAATCCATATATAGTTATTTATGTACAAAATTCATTATAGTTATACATAATTATATATTTTCTCATATATGATCATATATTATTTATATATAACAATAGGTGATTATTTATAAAAAAATAAATAAATA
The DNA here is from genome assembly GCA_964007375.1 of Ophion obscuratus. Lineage (NCBI taxonomy): Eukaryota > Metazoa > Arthropoda > Insecta > Hymenoptera > Ichneumonidae > Ophion > Ophion obscuratus. The sequence continues at coordinate 24,709,238 of OZ023324.1, forward strand.
ATCCCGGGATAAAAATCATAAAATCTATGCTAATTCACATATATGTAATTATAATTGTCAATGATAAATGCAAGTCTTATTTTTGATTATCTCTTGCTTGAAATTGCGAATAGGCGACGTAAAAATATCCAGTAATAATATTTACATAAACTCCCTTGTAGATTAATAGGAATATAGATAGAAGAATAAAATTTCATAAAGCGTCTGCAGAATTGCGCCTATCTGATTGAACAAGGACGTGAAATTAATGATAGAGAAGATTGCATAAAAATTCATTCTATTGTTCATCATCAGTTGTCTTCTCCGGTCTTCAATAACATGATCAGATATGCGTGGTTTGCTTCGAAACTTTGCGATCAAAGAGAAATCTTCATGAACGTGAATGAAGTTTGTTTTCCGATCGATGTATTGAAAAAAAATTGCGAATGTAACAATGCAGCGTTTGTACGGTGTGCGAGATGCCGTGAAAATTACTGTTTTCCTTGTTTTTACGATGGTTATCACTCTGGCTCGTGTAACATTACACCCGATGTATAAAACAAACGAATACAGACCGAATAATAAAGTATTCAATTCCTTATCCGACGTTTTTCATTTTCATCCTAAAATTGTTGTTGGTTATAAATATTGATACTTGAAAATGTATGTTTATAATCAAGAGATAATTAAAAATATGACTTGCGTTTTTCATTTTAAAAAAATGAAAAAAAAAAAAAAAAAAAAAATCGAAGTGAGACTCGAACCAGCGACCCCGCGATTACTAGACTCGAGCGCTACCTGGTACGCCACGAGCCCGGTTCGAATATCGTTGCATCTTTGTGGGATAAGAGTGCGCTCGAAAACTTCAAAGTCAATTTTCTCGAAAATTTCTGAATATGGCGTCGAACTGCTTTGGGATATTAATATTCGAGCTCTGAACTTCGCGTACCATGAGTACGAAAAATTACAAAAATCCGACTGCCGTACTGTCCCCTTGTAAGTTATAAAGTTTTGTTATTTACGATTCAAAAAAGCTGTTATGTACAGCAAATGACATTCAATGATAGCTGTTTCACGATGAATACATTACTGTCGGTAACAACGAAATACTGTACTACCTACGCCATCTTTTGTAAAACGCTACGAATTAATTCCAACACCCAATATATTAATACAAAGCGTTGGGTTAGACCAACTGTATATTTATTGGCTATTAAGAACGGGTATGTTCCATTAAAGTATCCATTTCTTAAGTATTACCAAATCTTTATTTATGACAATGAATGATTCACTGACCGCAAGAAGATATTTATCTCGCCATATTCAACTTTACCATTTGTCAATAGTCAACAAATCCTGGTACATGGAAATGTATTGTCTTCTCGGTGTACCGACTTTATTTCGACTCGTTCGTTACGCGTGCTCTATTATTCACATTACGCAAGCGCAGGTGAGGGAAGCTGCTCAGGCTCTTCTTCTCGCGGAATTGGGCCGTATGGGGCCAAAGGGACGGAAGGCGCTCGTCGACCATTGGTCCCAGTATTTGCCGATGTACAGTACCCAGGAGCCGATAGCCACGGCTCAACCGCCGAATCACAGTCCACCCTCGGGAAGCAGTCCCGTTCCACCGGGAGATGCGATACCGGAGGATGACGACGAGGAGGAGGAATTACTCGCCGAGGAATCGAGTATCACGAGAAAGCCCTCGAGCGTTGCCGAACTCAAACGAAAACAGAACACGGCGGTTGTTCTGTTGGGCGTGATCGGGGCCGAATTTGGCCAGGACGTTGCAAATTCTGCGGCAGCGGCAGCGGCGGCGGCGGCAACGGCGTCCTCGATGACGACGAATGCGACAACAATAGCAACGGCAGCAACGGCAACGGGAACAACGACGATGGCGAATCAGCGACGCGAGGGTGAACAACGAAGAAAAAGCTCGCTCGCCGAAGGCTTTGGTATAGGAAATAACAATCTCGCGCGGCACACGAGTATGGCACTCACGCATCTTCTTCACGCGCCGCATTCACCAAAATTGCCGATGCACACCTCGCTTCGACGCGCCGCGATCGATCTTATCGGGCGAGGTTTCACCGTTTGGGAACCGTATCTGGACGTTTCTAAGGTAATGTCGTGCGGTCATGTCGTTGACACAGTAACGGGTATAAAATTGTGTGCAAATTTAAGAATTTTTTTTTTCGAATGCTAAAGTAATTATAAGTAAACTCATAAAATTAATTACACGTCTATTTACTGTGAATATCAAGCTGTTAGAAAAAATATATATATATATTTTTTTAAAAATATAAATATATTTTTTCGATTTACAAAATGGCCGACTACTAATGTTTTCTTTTATCTTTTTTTTAGGTGCCCCGCGGCGTGGCATTTAGCATCGACAATTTTTTACCTAGAACGAAAAACAAAAATTCTCGTCAATCTACATTAGAATACCTAGAGAAGTACGTACGGAATTTGAAAAATATTGTTTTATTCAAAAGTTGTAGGTATTTGAATTGACTTGTAGGTATTCGAATGAATTTTCAGTGAAAAATTTCGTATAAAACTGCTCGTAAAACGAAAAGTTTTCGATTAATCAGAATTTCCGTACGTACTTCTCTGCGAAATGCAATTAGGAACATAACTTTTAAACTCGCAGTAAATCGAGTGTAAATTGTCGAAGTTATTTGTCACGCCAATTGGAAAAAAGGTGTTTCGAGCAAAACGCGTTTGAAGTTTTGGGTACTCTATGGCCGTGCCAGAGGTGGGCTTACTTTATACGCTCGAAGTCGGTGGAAAAGGAATGTCTTGCTATAAATCGAAAAGTAACTTATTCTTATGATGATAAAGCACCGTTTTAGCGGAAAAAATCGATTTTTTGAAAATTCTACTGTGGCCTTACCCCTTAAGGGGGAAAATTGCTGTGCGAGAACTTGCACAGTAGCATTTTCACATCCCCCAAGCAAAATTCGAAGGGGATTTTTAAAATAATTCTCGAAAGTACATGTATTGAAAAATATGCTGGCAACATTTTTATTCACAAGTCCGAAAATTGACGGAGATATAGGTCGTTGGGTCTCATCATTTTGATGCGAACAAGTGCGCATGCACATAATGGTCGTGTTCGTTGGGTCTCATCATTTTGATTGCGCATGCGCATTTGATGATGCGCACGTTTCCTTGCGCAGTTGCGCGTTGCGCATCATTATACACATGCGCACTTGTTCGTATCAAAATGATGAGACCCAACGAACACGACCAATGATGCGCAACGCGCAACTGTGCAATGGTCGTGTTCGTTGGGTCTCATCATTTTGACGCGAACAAGTGCGCATGTGCATAATGATGCGCAACGAAAGGTGCGCATCATCAAATGCGCATCATTATGCGCAAGCGCAATCAAAATGATGAGACCCAACGAACACGACCAATGAAACGAGCCATTCGTTTTGCGCATGACTCGTTTCATTGCGCAGTTGCACGTTGCGCATCATTGCGCGCATGCGCACTTGTTCGCATCAAAATGACGAGACCCAACGAACACGACCATAGTCACTTTGGTGATAACACGTAGCACGACCGGTTAGTGCCCTTAGTCCCTACGCGTGTGGCATTATTTACAATAGATCAAGTACAGGCTCTTATTATTCTGTGAACTATCATGAAGATAGTCCGTCATATCGCCCGCGACTGAATACTTCAATGTAAATATCAATATTCTAGAAAAAAAAATCGCAACTTTATATCAAGAAACACGGAGCGAAAAATTTGAACGCGTTTTTCTCGAAACTACTTTTTTCGACCTTGTCCGAGCGAATACTTAAAAACTTATCAAACGATTTTCAATTTTTAAAAAAACTTATCAAAGGATTTTCAATTTTTTTTAAACTTATCAAACGATTTTCAATTTTTTAAAAAACATTTTTGTAATCGCAGTGACTAAGGCTGTACGTATCCGCGTTTTTAACATTTGATAATTACTATTTTTAAAGACTGCTTGAATACAGAAAAAGGGCCTTGAAAATAGAAAAAAATGTTCAAACTGTCGGCATTTTGTAAAAAAAGCAAAATAAAAAAGCGACTACGCATAACGATAGCTACATTTGTATAGATATCGATAAATTGTAGACTTTTAATTTACGGATAACTTTTCATAAAGATATCGATGGGACAATGATGAGAATTTAATTTTTTTCGTCGTCAAATCAAGGCATATATCTCGGTTAATTTTCAAGATTTTGTCATAAAAATTGGTATAAAAGTAGATGAATATATACTTCATAAAATGAGTATAAACCCGATCCTTTGATAATTAGTTATGTCGATGAAAAAAATCGCAATTATCGACGACAAAGCACCCGTTACGTAACGGAACAGGGGAGGGGGTTTGCCAAGCGTTACGGTCCCGTTACGTTACGTGGATGGGGGTCAAAAATTGGAAGATTTTGCGTTACGTAATTTGTGTACGCCCCTTTTGTACACAGGTACTTCTGGGACTGTTGGAGATGTGCTGTGACGCGGACAAGCTCGTACCCAGTATGACGTACGGATTGCCCCTCACACCACAGGCCGACAGTTGCAGAACGGCCCGACACGCCCTTACCCTGATCGCGACGGCTCGGCCAGCGGCCTTCATCACGACCATGGCGCGAGAAGTAGCCAGATTCAATACTCTCCAGCAAAACGCTCAGACCTTGAACGTAAATCTCGGGGCGAGCGTACTCGCGAGAGCGAAGCCCGAAATTCTTAGGATCGTCGAGCAGCTGATTGACAAAATGCAGAGCGAAATGAGCGATCTACTGGTCGAGGTTATCGAACGATTCGTTTATTCTCTTTTTTTTCTCCTTTTCTTCTTTCTTAAGGGGACGTACCTGCGTAAACGGCAAGAAAAACAGGTAAACTTTGGGAATTTTTATCTCAAAAATTAATGTTTCGATTGGATCCGGGTTTTTTTTTTTTGGAAAATATGTACACTGAGGTATGTTTAGGAATTTTTCAATATAAATTCGTTGACTGGAAGCGATAAAAACGCCATTATCTCGAAACATAGTGTTCAAAGTCGGTGCCAGATGTATCTCGAAAACGGCTTGTCCGATTTTGTCCAAATTTGGATAAAATATTCTTCGATAGTTTTGCTCGTTCGCCACGTGGGGCTTTTTCATTTGATTGAACCGTTGCTTTTTTTATGCAATGTGTATGCAATCGAAAATCGTCGAAAATTGCGAACGAAAAACGAATGTTATTAGGAGTACAACTTTGCAGTGACCGTTTTTTTTTTCAAAAGTTTAATGCTTTATTATAAAAAAGTGGCTACATATTTTTTAATCAAAGTACTGCCCGTCGCTAGCTACGACCTCGGCCCATCTTTCAGGTAGCATTCGAATCCCGCGTCGATAAAAGTCTTGGTCCTTGGAGGCAATCCAGGAATCGACCCAATTTTTGACTTCTTCGTAAGTACCGAAGTGCTGGTCAGCCAAATCGTGTGCCATTGACCGGAACAAGTGATAGTCGGAAGGGGCGCAATGTCTGGAGAGTACGGCGGGTGGGATAAAACCTCCCATTTCAGCGTTTCCAAGTACTTTTTCACGACATTTGCAACATGGGGTCGGGCATTGTCATGCTGCAGTATCACCTTGTCATGTCTTTCGTTGAATTGTGGCCGTTTCTCTTTGAGTGGCTTACTCAAGCGCATCAACTGACGTCGGTAGAGTTCCCCTGTGATGGTTTCGGATGGTTTGAGCAGCTCATAGTTCACAACGCCCAGCTGGTCCCACCAGATACACAGCATCACTTTGGATCCGTGAATATTCGGTTTGGGCGTCGATGACGGAATATGACCAGGCAGTCCCCATGATTTTCGGCGTTTAGGATTATCGTAGTAAACCCACTTTTCATCTCCAGTCACAATCCGGTGCAAAAATCCCTTCCTTTGTTGTCTTTGGAGCAGTTCCCGCAAATGCTGAGAATTCGGCTCGTAGGTTGCCATGTTTGAGTGCCTATAACTTTATAACGCATACACGTATCCGTTAGCTTTTTGAAATTGTTTACATTGGCAGAGCCTCTAGTTTAAAATGCCACTTTTTTTATTGAGCTAGGGCCACTACTTCGGCCGCAGTGGCTCTCTAAGTAAAACGGTCGCTGCAAAGTTGTACTCCTAATAAATTAGAACGGTCGCGAATTCCGTCAAAAATGAAAATTTCAAAAAAATCCTACGTGGCGAACGCGAAATACTATCGAAGAATATTGTATCCGAATTTGGACAAAATCGGACAAGTCGCTTTCGAGATGGATCTGGCACCGACTTTGAACCACTATGTTTCGAGATAATCGCGTTCGAATCGCTTCCAGTAAACGAATTTATTTTTAAAAATTCCTAAATATACCTCAATGTACATATTTTCCAATAAAAAAAAACCCCGGATTCAATCGAAACATTAGTTTTTGAGATGAAAATTCCCGAAGTTTTGCCTTTTTCTCGCCGTTTACTCAGGTACCTCCCCTTAAGGCCTTAGGCTACTCTAGAGGCCGAAAAAATAGGCTTTTTGGGGATTTTATTTCAGAAAAAATACAAAATAAATCGCCATTACAAAAAAGAGTGTTCATCATACATATCAGTGACTGTATACAATAATTTTTTTGTAGCGATTCATTTCAAAATGGCGGCTGTGCAGCGTTCATCTCAAAACTGCATTTTTTAACTTGGCCGGAAACATAACTCGGACAATTTTCATCCGATTCATTTAAAATGTTGAATATATCTTGAAAAATACATTGTCTATGGAAGTACGTAGGATTTTTTTATATTGCATAGTTAATTTGTTATTAACAATTATCTGACGATTTTTGAGCAAATTTTTGGAAAGTGAAAAATTTCGTCAGATAATTGTTAACAACAAATGAACTTTGCAATATAAAAATAAATCATACGTACTTCCATAGACCAGAGTTGGGTGTAATTCTATTTATAAATACGAATACGAATTTATTCACATCGTGATTTTCACGTGAATACAAATACAAATTTATTCATACTTCACTCATTTGTATTCACACGCATGCATACAAATACAATTGTATTCACAAATATTCTGACATACAAATAAATTCACAGAAAAAAAACTGTGAGTATTCACGAATAATGTGAATATTTATAAAAAAAATCCTGTGAATTAAAAAAAATTTACATCAAAATCTGTGAGTGCAAACGTATTCACAGAAATTGTGAAAATCAAAAAATCCACAAAGTGAGTTGTGATTTTTTTCGTATTTAAGACAAATTGAAATCAAATTTACAATGATTAGATTAGAATTTACACCAAAAGTGAGTTCTTGCGTATTTTGGGAGAAAACATTGCGTCGAGGCAAATAAATTTTTGCAAAAGAAGTTGTGAGTTTCAAATATTACATTATAAATATGAAAAAATGCACAAAATGAGTTGTGAATTTCCTCAAGTTGACGAAAATTAAAATCGAATTCACGACAATTATAATAAAATTAACACGACAAGTGAGTTCTTGCGTATTTTGATAGAAAACATTGCGTTGAACTGAACACAATGTTGAACTCAACACAATGTTTTTGCTCGACGCAATATTTTCTCTCAAAGTACGTAAGAACTCACTTTTGGTGGAAATTCCAATCTAATCATTGTGAATTTGATTTTTGTGTCTTAAATACGAAAAAATTCACATCTTATTTTGTGAATTTTTTTCTATTTACAATTTCTTGTGAATACGTTTGCATTCACAGATTTTGATGTGATTTTTTTTTAATTCACAGGATTAAAAAAAAAAATATTCACATTTTTTGTGAACATTCACATTTTTTTCTGTGAATTTATCTGTATGTTCAGAATATTTGTGAATACAATTGTATTTGTATGCATGCATGTGAATACAAATAAGTGAAGTATAAATAAAGGCCATGGCCGGGTAAGTAGGGAAAAATTGCCCCCGCATTTTCTCCAGCGAAATTAGGAGTATATTCTGAGGTATAAAAAAAAAACAAATTTTCTGAAAATTTCATCCCCGTCAACGCAATGGTTTTGGAAAAATTAATTTTTTTTTGGTACTTGTTACGATCAAACCCGTTAAGAAATAAAATTATAGAACATCTTGCGAAAGATTAAGGTTTAAAAAAAAATAATGTTCCTTGTTTTATTTTTTTTTTTACTATAATCCACTTGGGGTACAATAACGAAATTTTTTTCATATAATCTTTGGGCACCTTATTAGATCATATAACTTTTTCAAAATGATCGGTTTGGTACGCCACAGTAAAAAAAAAGGAACAGACTTTATTGATATATTTTAGTTATATAGATATATAACTAAAATATATCAATAAAGGGTGTTTCTTTTTTTTCACTGTGGCGTACCAAGCCCATCATTTACTCACATATCAGACTTTATTGATATATTTTAGTTATACAGGGTGTCCCATTTTAATCTTACACCTGAATTTTCTCGAAAAATATTTCTCGGACGAACTATTGTGTGGAACAAAACTTCTAGGGATTGAAGGGGGACGTTTGAAAAAAATTTATTTAAGGAGCCAAAATTCAAAATGGCGGCGTTACAAAGGCTGACATGTTTTTTTCAAACGGAATCATAACTTTTTTCATTGCCAAAAAATTTGTGAGCTGAAAACTAAAAACTTTTGTTGAAAAAATATTTTGATAAAGTTCATAGTTTTCAAGTGAGAACATAATTTTCAATTATTTCAGATGTATCCAGGATTTGTGTGTGTGTGTGCGCGCGCGCGCGCGTGTGTGTGTGTGTGTGTGTGTGTGTGGGCGCGCGTGCGTGAATGTGGTAGGGACAATTAGACTAAATGTCTCACGGCAAGCCGCTCAATGTTGTATTTTCGAATGTATGACCACTTGAACAAAAAAAGAATCAAATTTTTTTGTTGAAAATTTTGGTTTTTTTTTGTTTTTTTGTTTTCAAATTTGGACGATATTTCATGAGAAAATTTTGGAGGAAAATCGATGAAAAATAGTTTTTTTTCCATTTTAATAGCGTTTGTGCCATTTTCAGGCCCAAAAACGTGTTTCTTTAAATCCTTGACGAACTTTGATCACGATGGATAGAAAAACACACACACACACACACACACAAATCCTGGATACATCTGAAATAATTGAAAATGATGTTCTCACTTGAAAACTATGAACTTTATCAAAAAATTTTTTCAACAAAAGTTTTTAGTTTTCAGCTGACAAATTTTTTGGCAATAAAAAAAAGTTATGTTTCCGTTTGAAAAAAACATGTCAGCCTTTGTAACGCCGCCATTTTGAATTTTGGCTCCTCAAATAAATTTTTTTCAAATGTCCCCCTTCAATCCCTAGAAGTTTTGTTCCACACAATATTTCGTCCGAGCAATATTTTTCGAGAAAATTCAGGTGTAAGATTAAAATGGGACACCCTATCTATATATCTATATAACTAAAATATATCAATAAAGTGTGTTTCTTTTTTTTTCACTGTGGCGTACCAAACCGATCATTTTGAAAAAATTATATAATCTAATAAGGTGGCCAAAGATTATATGAAAAAAATTTCGCTATTGTACCCCAAGTGGATTATAGTAAAAAATAATAAAACAAGGAACATTATTTTTTTTTTCAAACCTTAATCTTTCGCAAGATGTTCTATAATTTTATTTCGCAACACGTTTTATCGGAACAAGTACCAAAAAAAAAATCAAATCGATCCACTGTACCGTTTCCGGAAAAAAAATTTTTTTTGATATTTAAAAAAAATTATTTTTCTACAACCATTGCGTTGACGAACATGAAATTTTCAGAAAATTTGTTTTTTTCATACCTCAGAGTATACTCCAAATTTCGCTGGAAAAAATGCGGGGGCAATTTTTCCCTACTTACCCGGCTATGGCCTTTGTATTTATATTCACGTGAAAATCGCGATGTGAATAAATTCGTATTCGCATTTATAAATAGAATTACGCCCAACTCTGCCACAGACAATGTATTTTTCAAGATATATTCAACATTTCAAGTGAATCGGTTGAAAATTGTCCGAATTATGTTTCCGGCCACCTTAAAAAATTCAGTTTTTGTAATGAATCGCTTTAAAAAAATTATTGTATACAGTCACTGATATGTATGATAAACACCCTTTTTTGTAATCTTGATTTATTTTGTAGTTTTTCTGAAAAAAAAATCCCCGAAAAGCTTATTTTTCCGGCCTCTAGAGTGGCCGAAATACCCCCCCCCCCCTTAAATACCTTGCGACTGCATCGCGACGCGTCTGTTGTTTTATTCATTGTTTGCCCTTGCAACAGGTGATGGATATCATTCTGCATTGTCTCGACCCCGGTCATTTGAAGACGAAGCCGCTCAACGAAGTCTTTCCCGCTGTATGCAGATTCAACCAGGTAAAGGAGAGATTCATTTTGCTACGGGTCAACGTTCCCCTTTCGGAGCGGTTCGTTTGATAAGAAAAAAAAAAAAATGTTTGTTCGCGACCAGGTGAGCCATTGTCCGGCCACTCGCAGGATAGCCGTTGGTGGCCGCGGCGGTCAATTGGCCCTGTACGAGCTTCGTGGCAACGTTAAGTGCCAAACGGTATCGGCCCATCAAGCTCCCGTGACCGCGTTGGCATTTTCACCCGAAGGAAAGTTTCTCGTCAGTTATTCGTGCCCGGAAAACAAACTTTGCTTCTGGCAGGTGAGTGACGTATCATTCGTCCCTCTTAAGGGGAGGGTAGGGGTTTCAGCGTGAACAAAAAAACATTGCCAAAAAAATCCACAAATAATTTTGAAGAATCGAATTACTTTATTGAAAAATATTCACCGAGTGTCGAAATTTAAAAAAAATTCTGACATTTTTTCTCGTTGATTACCATTTGTTGACATTTTTTCCCTTTAAATGGCTGTATCTTTGGCAGGATTTGACATATTTACATTCGTGAAAAACGAAAATGTGCGTCTTTTTATAATCTTCCAGAAAAAAATTAATTTGGATTTTATTGAGCAAGTCGAACGTCCGTTTCAGGGCAAAACATGCAAAAATATTTTTTTTCTCAAGGAAAGACACTCGTTATTTTTTTTTTTTAATTTCCCTGAATTGTGAATACGAAAAACGGATTTTTGGTATTTTTTGTATTATGGGATTCCCGAAGACCGTGAAGTAACAGCTATTTTTATTATTTTTATGTTTTTATTAACGGCGGGGTAAAGTTAATTCGGCGAAAAAAATGCATGTTTTTAAGATTTTTTTTTGGCGTAACGAATAATGTTCGTTTATTGAAAAATTTACATATAATAAAGTAACATTTGAACAACATTCTCCTAAATTTGCATTGCAAAATATTCAAAATTGAGCGAGTGAAAATTAAACCCCGGAGGCGCCGCGAAAAAAAGTTGGTTTGCTGTGTGCACCATAACTCGCAACAGAATCATTTGAAACAAAAAAATCAAAATGCATTTGTCAAAGGAGATGTTTCTGGAGGTAATGACGAGAGGGTTTTTTTTTCGATTTTTCAATTTTTCGTTGCACTTGGGAGCCAAAAACCCGATTTTCGCTAAAAAAATCGGCTAATTTGTTGTTGAAAAATTAGTAATTATTTTAAAAAGAACAAAAAAGCTCTCGACAATACCTGGTGAATTATGTGAAGAAGTACTGTGCAAAACTTCAAAGCGATTGGTCCAGTAGATTTTGAGTTATCGTGCACACGAACTTCAAATATGACAAGTCTCAGAAAAACGGTTTGAAAAACGCAGAAGAGAAGAGAACGGCATGGAGCAATAGACGCTCAAATACTCATAACTTCGTCAATTTTACTCCGATCGACTTGAAATTTTAACACAATATTCTTGATATATTATGCATTCATTTAAAAAATTAAAAAAAAATAAAAAAAATTTTAATACTTTACCCCGCCCTTAATATTCGATTGAAGAGTGTGGAGCACTCCAAGGCTCCCCAATACATATGACATATATGTCATATGTATTTCAAAAGCCTGGTAAACATACAGCGCGTGCGCCACACTCTTCAAGCGAATATTAATAAAAAAAAATTTTTAAAATAAAAATAGCTGTTACTTCACGGTGTTTAGGAATCCCATAATATAAAAAATACTAAAAATCCGTTTTTCGTATTCACAATTCGAGGAAATTCTTTAAAATAAAATAGCGAGTGTTTTTCGTTGACAAAAAAAATATTTTTGCATATTTCTGCATATTTCGCCCTGAAACGGACGTTCGACTTGCCCAATAAAATCTAAACTAATTGTTTTCCGGAAGGCTAGAAAAAAACGCAAATTTTCGCTTTTTACGAATGCAAATACGTCAAATCTTGCCAAAGATACAGCCATTTGAATGGAAAAATATTAAAAAATGGTATTCAACGAGAAAAAAACGTCAGAAATTTTTAACAAATATCGACACTCGGTGAATCTTTTTCAACAACGTAACTCGATATTTCAAAATTATTCGTCGACTTTTTTTTACTGGCTGAAGTGACGTGGAACTCCTCATAGATGAAAAAAAAATCGCAAAAAAGTGTTTTTTTTTCACGCTGAAACCCCTACCCTGCCCTTAAGGGGTAAGGCCACTGTAACGGCCCAAAAAAAAAGGTTTTTTCACTAATTTTTTGCTCCCGAAATTGAAGGTATTTGAAAAAAAACTTTTAATGGTGTTATCGGGCATACATTTAACTTTATTATAAAATTTTTTTACAGTAAAAAAAAAACAAAATGGCGGTTCCACAGCTATCTTCTCGGGACATGTTTTGCTTCCAGGGTTCCGCGGCACGCAGCACCACTGGTGCACTTTTGAATCTAGAACAAAAAAAAACCACTAATCTAGAGGGCTATAGCTAGAGAATGTCGATCGGATTTTAAAAAGTATCAATTTTTGTGGATTTGGCGTGCGTTTGAAAAAAAAAATTGATTTTTGACGAAAAAAACGGCAAGTTTTTTGTTAATAAAAAATCAATAAATAAAGTTCTTGAAAATTCCGATCGACATCCTCAAGATAATGTAAATGTTCACATCTGGTTAAAATTTCAAGTAAAAAAAATGAAAATTGTTCGAGTTATGCTGCGTGCCATTTTGAAAAACCATGTTTCGAGAAAAACGCGTTTAAAGTTTTGCGAATAGTTTTTTATTGGAAAAAATTAAAAAAAGAAGAAGCACAGGACCTTTTTTTCTTATTCTAGAGGGTTTAAACTATTTTTTAAGCCAATAAAAAAAAATCGATTTTTCAAAAAATTTACAGTGGCCTTACCCCTTAACAAAGAAAAGGACGGGGTAAAAGAAAAAAGTCCCATATTGACGGAGAAAAAAAACTTGGTTCGATTGTTTCAGCAAACGAGTAGCGGTATGTTCGGTCTTGGAAATTCTCAGACGCGATGCGTTAAGTCGTACAGCACGGCGCCGATAAACGACGTTGCCCGATTGAATCCAATGCGGCTGGCCCGACTCATATGGATCAACAATCGCACCGTTACGCTCATGCTAGCCGACGGATCCGAGACTCGTTTCAACGTCTAATTCTCCTCGCCACACTTCCTCTTTCTTCACCTACCGTTTTTAAACGCGCGAGATTGCCGGTCAGAGTGCGATTACGAGATTGTTTTTTTTTTTTTTTTTTTTTTTTTTTTTGAATAAATTGTACATTCAACGTGTCCGAATGTTACGATGCATTCGTACTTAATATTTGGCCGAATATTTATGAAAAAAAAAGGTAAATAATTGGAAATAAATTCAATCGAGATATATAGAGAAAATAGTACGATAGAAAAAGTAACGATTGTCTCTTATTCTCGCGATCGCGCTCGCCGGTCTCTTTCCCTGACAAGAATCACAGAGCGAAATCTCGAGTACGAAATAACGTTCGATTCTTCGTTTTGTTGTTGTTATTGTTGTTGTTGTTGATGTTTTACTTCCATCCCTCTATTCTTTCTCTCTCTCTCTTTCTCTCTTTTTCTTTCTCATTTCAACGCACTGATCGATCGAGATGGACGATTCATACCAAATTATAAATATATATAGTGTACCTCGTGAAAAGTATTGTACATACCCGTCTATCGATACGCGCATACACACACATATGTATGTACACCCTTGGCCAAAGGTTTGGGCTGCAATTTTTTCCTTACGGACTAAAAATTGAATATCTCGGCCGAAAAAGATCGGAAACCAATTTACCAAACGGAGTTTTCACAAGAACAAAGTCAACTTCGATTTGCTTTTTTCAATTTTATTTTTTCGACTTTTTTTTTTCGTGCCCGGTACGTCATTTTGAAAATGGCGGTTTTTCGCTATTTTCGCACCTTGCAGAGTCGTTCGCTGGACTTTGGAAAAATAGAAATCTCGCTATTTAGTGAAATGATCTTCGAAAAGGAAAGCGTTAGCTTTAGTTTCGTTTAAAAAAAAAAAAAAACGGCAGGCTTCCGTAAGGTCCACCCACAGCCTTCACCATCTTCGTTTCGATGTAATGGCAATAAATTAATTAGATCAATCGTCGACGATCAACCAAAACTAGCGATGGAAAAAAATGTTGCCATAACAATCTGAAAAAAATTTAACAACTCCAAAATAACAAAACAAAACTTTTTATTTGTCCTCGGGACAAACATTCTCAACCTCGTAATGTTCACGATACGCTGCACGATGCCGGCTTTACGAAAACCCGCCGTCTTTTTTTAAACTAAATTTGTCTGCGAAAAAAAAAATTGAATTTTTTCTTTTTTAACGAAACTACAGCTAAAACTTTCCCTTTCGAAGATCACTTCGCTAAATAGCGAGATTTCTATTTTTCCGAAGTCCAGCGAACGACTTTGCAAGGTGCGGAAATCGTGAAAAACCGCCATTTTCAAAATTACGTACCGGGCACGAAAAAAAATCTAAAAAATGAAATAAAAAAGCAAATTGAAGCTGACTTTATTCTCTTCAAAACCCCGTTTGGTAAATTGGTTTCCGTTTTTTTTTTGGCCGAGCTATTCAATTTTTTGTCCGGAAAGAAAAATTGCAGGGTGCCCCAAACTTTTGGCCAAGGGCGTATTTAGAATGCTTATGTCCGATCAATCAAAGCGCGAATAGTTGATAAAAGTGCGATCAACGCATTCTGCCGGAAACAAAGGCGCCATTCTCGCGCTGAGGCAACTGCAATTATTACGCGTAATAATAAATATATGAAAAAAAAACGTTTATTGCCGCGCTCCCAAATGCAATCGCAGCTGTCAGCTAATGTAATTGTACGTATTTATTTAAATGATTAGCCTTGCAGCCCCCAATAGCATATATATATATATATATATATATATATATATATATATATATATATATTAGACTGATTCAAAAAAAAAAAATTTTTCTGGATTCTCGTGCTATTGTTGGGCACTGATAAAACAAAATTTCTCTTAAAAGATGGGCGCGGTCACTCAATTTTTAGAGGTGGCTATCTCGACTTTTTTGTATTTGAATTTTTTTTAACAAACGTATTGCATTTAAGCATAGTCATGGCTTCGGATTACGGATAAAAATCACATCCAGCAGCTGTTTCGTAACAAAAATAAACTCTAACAATTTGAAAAGGGTGCAATATTCACAATTCAAATCCAGGTAGATCAATAATGGCGTCTATACTACTCTCGTTATTCATGTAGATTTATTTATCCGCATTAACATTTCGCACTTTTTACGAAAAATTAAATTATAAGCTTTTATTCATAAATCGTATATTTACATTTTCAAAATGCTACGCTCATATTATCTTCAAACTCATTTACATTTCTTCCCAGCCATTCTCAAGTTCGTTAACATTTTGGGCAGAACGAAAATGTGCAACGTTGAACAGTTTGTCCAAATCTCTCTTAAATTTACGCTCCTTCGATATTTGTGACGGCAAATTCTTTTTAACTCGATTTTTTAAAAGTTGTTTCCAGACTAGATGGAGTTTTATTGATTTCAAGATTGCGTTATTCAATCGACGCGTTGGAATTTCAGCACATTTCCATTGTTCGAAAATTTCTTTCATCGTTTCGTGTGCACTTCGACGTATGGTCAGTTTTTCTCTGTTATGCTTGTAAAAGAACAAACTCAAAACTTTTCCGATTTTTATCCGTAATCCGAAGCCATGACTATGTTTAAATGCAAGACGTTCGTTAAAAAAAAATCAAATACAAAAAAGTCTAGATAGCCACCTCTAAAAATTGAGTGACCGCGCCCATCTTTTTAGAGAAATTTTGTTTTATCAGTGCCCAACGAGTGCACGAGAATCCAGAAAAAATTTTTTTTTTTGAATCAGTCTAATATATATATATATATATATATATATATATATATATATATATATATATAGGGTGATTTTTTATCTTGAGACTGCTGAATCTCGAAAAATAAGCCTTATACGATAAAAATGTTCCAAATAAACCTTCGATAGTTTCCAAGGGGCAATTTAATCCTACAGAAATTAACCGCCTGCCGGCCCCCCTGGGGGTGGGGCGGGGGGAACTTTGAAATCTTAAATGGGAACCCCTACTTTTCATTACAGATTCGAATTATCCATAAAAAAAATACGTAACTTTTGTCTGAGCTTTTTTTTTTAATTTGGGATAGATGGCGCTGCACTCGGTGAAGATTGGGCAACCTTCCTTTTCTTCAAGGGAAATCCCCTATGTTTTATTGCATAATGGAGCTACGTCGAAGAAATGTAACTTCTGTCGGAAACATGTGTTTTTTTAATTATCGTAAATATCTACTATAATTTTGTATCCGTTCTTAGCTTTACCCAGGATTAAGGACGTGGACCTGACGGAAATTTAATCCCTTTGGGGTGCTTCATTATTGTCAGTCTCCTTGCCTCTCACATTCGGGGTGTTTGATTATCGTGAGTCCCCTTGCCTCTCACCATTTAATTCAATAAGTGTTCAAACTGATGACCTTCAACTTCGATGCATTTATTGATCCGTACTTCGAATGATTGTACACAACTCAAAAGTTTGTTCGCTTTAACGTTTGCGCAAGCATTTCTGATTCGTCCAATCATGTTTTCACGAGTTGTTGGCACTTGTTGATAAACTACAGTTTTTGAGAGACCCAACAAAAAAAATCTGGCGACGTAAGGTCTGGCGATCTGGCAGGCCAATGTATCGTTCCGCCTCTACCAATCCAGCGCCATCTATCCCCAATTTAAAAAAAAGTTCAGACATAAGTTACATGTTTTTTTATGTATAATCTGAATCTGTAATGAAAAGTGGGGGTTCCCATTTAAGATTTCAAAGTTCCCCCCGCCCCAACCCCAGGAGGGCCGCAGGCGGTTCATTTCTTCGGGATTGAATTGCCCCTTGGAAACTATTGAAGGTTTATTTGGCACATTTTTGTCGTATGAGGCTTATTTTTCTAGATATTTAGCAGTCTCAAGATAAAAAAAATCACCCTATATATATATATATGTGTGTGTGTGTTTATATGCGGTGACGGAGACGCGAAAACAGGGGAAGAGTCACCAATGCGAAACGAATAAAATATGCACCGCAACCGAAACAGATCGTACGACGCTGGTTTCCGAAACGTTTTCTTCTTCAATCAAGGAATCTCGAATGATGCTTAAACGGGGCTCTAATTTGCAAACTCCATAATTTCTATGCGAGAGTGCAGCGATATACATTGATACCGACAATAACATTACAAAGCTTCATTCAACGATTCCTTTTGCTCGCGATAAAGAAGAAATGAAGAAAACACAAAAAGCTAGTATTATATTCGTCTAATTGTACGTCTTGTTGTACCATATATACATGAATAATGTGACTGGCTCACATAAAACAAAACGAGCCTCCCGTCATTCACCACAAAAATATGCGTTTTCATCGAAAGAAGCAACCTTCCGAAATTGGACGAATGCCGCACGCCATTCGCAATGCTATGAATTAACAAATATGTAGCAAATGTATGTTTATATTTGTGCGGGTAAAAAAGGACGACGCAACGTGAGAGGAGATTCGTTTCTTCCGTCATAATTTCGATTTTCCTCAGTTGATTTGGAAAAAAAAACGCTGGATGTTGAATTTACGTACAAAACGCATGACAAAGTGGGAAAAAAATGGCTCGCCAGGATCAAAGTCGGCAATTGATGTACAAGTCGCGAGCGCGAAGTAGAAATGCACGCGTCGCACGTTTGTTAACCGATGTTGTATCCTAATTATTAAACACGCAAATGTATCAAAGTTTGTAATCGAATTGTACGCAAGTACGTATGTCAATAGAGTAGAAAGAGCGAGGACGCAACGTCAATTCCAATGGTCGATGACGTAATTTAGTGGCGGCGAGTATCGAAAGGAATTCGTGGGCTGTGTATTCGGTCGTGCTTCCCCTTCTTCCCTTTCCGCAAGCGCGGATCACTCGAAGTATCGTCTACGATCCGTCCATAACACGGTCTTGTATACAGGATACCCCTAGGGTGGGGAGTGACTCAGATGATGAGGCAAACGGGCAGTTCTCGCTTCCGCCACCCGAAGCGCTGCTAGGTAGAAGTTAGCCAATCATACGCAGGTCCGAACAGCTGTGCAAAGGCGCAGATTTTTTAAAATAAACAGTCTGTTCAGTTTAGCTACACTTTCTACAATTTCAATAGATACAGTAATAGAAAGTCCTCAGAAGGCGTAACAAGTGTAGAAACGTGTAGTCAAAACGAACAGATCCAATATTTGTAAGAACGATATAAATGAAAAATGATTATTTTTTCACTCCTGAATCCCCGGGCAGAATGAGAATTATTATTTCAGTAGACTGCATTTTTCGTATGTTCGAACTTCTGTAATATTTTTATTTGGTCTTTCGCCATTTGAGTGGATGGGATATGAACAAATTTGTGCGGTCTAAAGTTTGTTCCTTATAATTCTAATGTTTATTCTTAGTATATTGCATTGCTTGTTTGTTTCTACAACTTTTATTTTTGCTTTTGCTTTTTTAACAATGTTAATAAGAACCTGAAAACAAATATAATGAAAGTGGGATAGAAAAAAAGACATGAACGCATTGTGTATGTTTAAACGGCACCGTTTTTATTGATTTGTCAGTTTGGCGAGTTTGTTTACAAAAAATTGTTTTTGCCGTTTTTGGTTTTGTTGATAGGCGAACTGCCGCATCCTCAATCGAATATAATAAAATATAGCGAAGGATAAGGCCGGGTCCACACTATGCGGTTCTACCGGAGCGTTTCAGGTAGTTTAGATTTCTAGAAACGTTGCGAACACGTGTACTAGCTGTTAGGTTATTTTTACATTGTCGTATTCTATATCTACGAGACTACTTCTACTTGACAGCGCTTCCAGTGGATAAATGAGGAACTACGTTTTTGCCTCACTAACGATGACACTTTCCACCACGGTCTTACAGACAGGTCTGGAATAGGGATGGGCGATGTTTTTCGATTAATTGAAAGTGTCGATATTTTCGGTGAAATAATCGATTATATTTTGTCGATTTTTTTGGCGATCGATTAATCGATTCTCGATTTTGATAAAGTAACATCGAAATACATATATGTAATGCCTTCTCTCAGGACGTGACGCCTGGATTGGTATATAACAGCCAATCATAAATCATCTTGTCCTCGCATCTTTTTCAACACAAACCTAAAGTGAATTCTGATTGTTGGACTTGGCACACTGTACGCGATACCGGATGAGTAATGCGCGAGATCCAATGAGAAATCCAAAAATTCTATACAGAAGCGGAACTTTCATTGGATATCGCTTATCGTCAATACAGTGACAGCGTCAATCGTCACCCGCGTAACACATTCACCACTGGTAAAGAATACAAGAGAGCTCAAAAACGCGTGAACCGTAATAAGTGCCAAAACTCCGATCTACATTTTGCGGAAATATCGGGATCAGGATTCGAATTGCGAGAACGAAGTGACGCTCTAACCTGATCGCTGGTTTTCACGTCCATTTTCGCTTTCATTTAATCAACACCTTCATGAACATTTATATTTTGAGTCAAAGAACAGAATTATAGAGAGAAAAAAATGTTTTCGCGAAGTCGGATTTTACATTCGTTTCCAGAACACATGGGTCGTTTGCGTCCTCGACAGATTTTTACGGCTTGCCAGCTGGAGCTGAATTAACCGATTCTGGCGGACCCGGGGCAGTGAAATAGCGCTACCCCAAACTTTTTTTACATAAGAATATGAACGCCACGGGTAAACACACCTTCACGGGATACCCCATTGATGAAATGCCGAGGATGCGAACGACCCATGGATCTCTTAAAATATTGAAAGAAGGTGTATGCCGAATTTCAGATCGGAATTAAATTTCCGCTTTTCGGAAGTTTATCCGATTGTATTTATGAAATTTATGTTTTAATAATGGCAATCTTTTTCCAAATATGGCATCTGTGGATACAACTGCGCACATTTCTAGGTATGGATAGAACTGACTAGTAAATGATTAAAAGAATCGGGTTTGTACGACGAAGACATTCAATAATATAAGAATCCCGTTCATGGTTCACCAATATTTGTTTATACTCGATTAATCGAATCGTCGATTGTTTAGAGGGAAAAATCGATTTTCCGTAACGATACTTCGAAAAAATATCGATTTCTTAATAATCGATTATATTTCGAACATCGCCCATCCCTAGTCTGGAAACTCGTAAGGTGGGGAGTGACTCAGATAATGAGGCAAACGGACAGTTCTCGCTTCCGCCACCCGAAGCGCTGCTAGGTAGAAGTTAGCCAATCATACGCAGGTCTGAACAGCTGTGCAAAGGCGCAGATTTTTTTAAATAAACAGTTTTTCAAATAAACATAATAAAGTGTAGCTAAAGTTCAGTTTAGCTAAATTTTAAACATAATAAAGTGTAGCTTAAGTTCAGTTTAGCTACACTTTCTACAATTTCAATAGATACAGTAATAGAAAGTCCTCAGAAGGCGTAAGAATTGTAGATAAATGTAGTCAAAACGAACAGACCCAATAATGGAAAATGATTATTTTTTCGCTCCTGAACCCCCGGGCAGAATGAGAATTATTATTTCAGTAGACTGTATCTCTCGTTCTGTAATATTTTTATTTGTTCTTTCGCCATTTGAGTAGATGGCGTATGAACAAATTTGTGGGGTCTAAATTTATGTTCCTTATAATTAATGTTTATTCTTAGTATATTGCATTGCTTGTTTGTTTCTACAAATTTTATTTTTGCTTTTTAACAATGTTAATAAGAACCTGAAAACAAATATAATGAAAGTGGGATAGAAAAAAAGACATGAAAGCATTGTGTATGTTTAAACGGCACCGTTTTTATTGATTTGTCAGTTTGGCGAGTTTACAAAAAATTGTTTTTGCCGTTTTTGGTTTTGTTGATATGCGAACTGCCGCATCCTCAATCGAATATAATAAAATATAGCGAAGGATAAGGCCGGGTCCACACTATGCGGTTCTACCGGAGCGTTTCAGGTAGTTTAGATTTCTAGAAACGTTGCGAACACGTGTACTGGCTGTTTGGTTATTTTTACATTGCTGTATATCTATATCTACGAGACTACTTCTACTTGACAGCGCTTCCAGTGGATAAATGAGGAACTACGTTTTTGCCTCACCAACAATGACACTTTCGACCGTGCAAAAACGCCGGAGTTTCCAGATCTGTGTGTAAGAGCGTGATCCATAATAATGTCAAATTTCCTTTAAGAAAACGCCACTCTCCCGCAGAGAGATGAAAAAAGATTGGCGGTCTCGCGGCGAGTGTTTGCAGATCGAGACACAAGAATAAACTCGAGGGAGCAGCCGCTGGTGGCGCTGGAGGAACATGGATACGAGATGGGAGATTGGTCCCTTGTATTGTAAGGAGACCGGCGGAAGTGAGTGGACGTGATCGGATCGCATCGCGGCACACATGTGCAGAGGAGTCATCACGAAAGAACGATCGCAGTGTACGTACTCAAAGTTGTATTAGTTTTCATTGATACAATTTTAGTCACGGTTGCATCTCCGAGATGCGGGCGCGTGTAGAAATTAGCATACATATTGGTGGCGGTGGCGCGGCGGCCGGTGACTCGTACGTGTATAGACGGAACCAGTCGCGAGATATTTGTCCACGCCCTTATTTCCAATCGTCATCTCGGACGCGCGATGAAATTGTCCAAAAATTGATAAGCCCGAGCAGGCAAGGTTTACGAGGTGAATAATAAACGAGGCGGGGTAACGCGTTGCGGTTAGCCTCTCCGTACAAGGAAATAAATAAGTAGGTTTGCGGGTACGCTTCTATAATCGAAGCGGGCGAGTTGTAACTCGAAGGCGCATATCGCGGAAGCACACGATATACACGGGTTATGAGCGCGTCCGTAATAATAGTTGGTCACGAGGGGTCGTTTACCGGACGGAGGGGCTGCTTTTCCTGTACCGCTCGCGTAACGTACACTCGTGCATAATTCACGCGCGATTCGCGCTGTAGACCCGTCGCGCGCATTGTCTTCTTTATGAGTCCTCGTATTTCGTATCGAGTACAGGTCTAAAGGGCAAACTATCAATTTGAATACAGGGGGAAAGGAAATTAATTCTATCGACGGGGAGCGACATAATTGAGAAAGTAATTTTTCACCTTCCCCTGGGGTATATCGAAAGGAAAGACAGAATAAAATAAAAATGACACAAACGCTGAAGAGTCCGCGCGACGAGAAAGCGCGTTTTCGTATGCAGACGTCGTTTCGGGCACTCGGCGCGGCGCACCAAAGCCAATCGTATATATCGCCGATCGGGCTGGAAGCGCGCGCGCGAACAAACGACTCGAGATGGATCATCCTATCGACGCGCGACGTTTTTTTTCTTCTCGCTCTCTCGCCTTCCCCGTCACGACTCGAGAATTATGAAATTCCGCACCGTTCCTCGGAACGTTTCGCGATCGGCACGTATAAGGTAGATGGCACAGTAATCGTCACCTCAAGCAGACGCTTGATTTTGCAAATTTATATGGCTCAACTAGGAAAGCGAGTAAGAGTTATTTTAAGTCGTTCTTAATCAGTTTTTTATTACGAAGAAGAAGGTCGTGAAATTCCCGTGCCTGGTACAGTTTTCGAGAAAACATTTCGTAAAGGTTATAAGATGCTATTGTACGAGTCATCGTCATGCCGCCATGACAGTTCGTCTGGTAATCGCCATGGGAAAGTCCCACTAATCGTCACATGCTTTCAAACTGCTTTGAGGCCTTATATACCTTTGAAAAAAAAATTGTTTTTTTTTATTGCCTAAAATTATGTATAAACAGTCGAAAATAATATGCAAAAGTTATTTTAGGTGGACATTTTTTTTAAGACACGTAGGCTTTTTTAAGGCATTTTTTGACCGATTGACTTAAAATTTCAACTATAACTTCTTAGATACATTCTATAGCGATGTGCACACGATTTTTACAATCGTTTAACAATTGCGATTTTTCGAAACGAACAAAGACCGTTGTTAAAGTCGGAAATGCGACTTTCTTAAAAATCGGGCTAGATGTACAAAAATAAATATTTTATAATAATCGTGTGTACTTCGGTAGAAAAACTCATGTAGAATACGGGGAAAAGAACATTCTCATGGGTGCACATGTGCGACTCCAACGAGTCCGCTCGTTGGAAGTACCTGCAGATATGTGAAATGTACCTCGTTTTGATTGCTTTACTGGTATTTTAAAAAAATCCCAAAAAGCCTTGTTTTCCGAACATCCAAAGGTACATAAGGCCTTAACTAATTATGCAAAGGTTCGTAGGACTTTGTTGACTCGATTGTGTCTGCATATAGAACGGCAGAATAATTTTTACGCGCTATGTCACGAACTTTATGATTTTTATTAAAACATTTGATAAAGAGTTTGAAACATAAATTTCTCTTCCATGGAACTTTATTAATTTAACAAATAAAACCAATTATTGCCGATCACGTCGGAACTATAATTTTTTATTTATTTGTAGTCATTATAAACAGCTATTTTTTCATAAAATAATGTTTAATATTATTTCGATCGAGTGCTGTTCACCTGTGTTCAAGACATACCCAGTTATCGACATGGTCACGACCCAGTAATCGACAACATTTATTTATATGTATATCTTATTACTATCGCGAATATGTGTATGACGATTACTGGTCCGTGGATCCTTCAGACAATGCTAATTACGGAGCCAAGATTTCTTTTCTGACTTTCTATAAACTAATATTCGATTCGTAAGGCTCTTTTTTTGCTTACATTGTCCCAGTTATCGACAGTCGTGGCGATTGATCGGCAGAGTGTTTATGTTGCTGAACCGGTAATCGTCATAGATGAAAATTCGTTGAAGTTAACACAAAACTATAATTTTTATGCTGAACGCAAAACTAAAATCCTTGTTAATTACGCGAAGGAAAACTTACTTCACGCAAGTCCAAAGGCATTCTCGAATCACCCGAGATGTGACATGGTTCGCGTTAACCTCCTAATGAAGGATTCGGCCGAAATGACAGCTAGACGTCGTAGCGGAATATATTTAATTTGATTATTCTTTTATACGTATACTTACGGGTGTGAAAATGTAATACAACATAGTAAATACCTCCTGGAAGCTAATATACCACAGATCCGCACGAAGGACTGATTTTTATCTTAAAATACTTATTTAATGCGTAAACATGCCGATCACTATGATCCTGACGGCCACTGGGCCGACTACCTTGTACATGGGTGACGGAGACGAGGGTAACACGATCGCGACGATGTGACTCTCTAATTGCGCGCCGGTTGGAGAATCAAATCGAGACTCGCGGGGACACCCCCCGAGAATTGATGATTCTCGTCTCGTGCGAGACGAAAGCCGAGAGTACATACGCAGCAGCAGCCACCCATCTTACATACGGGTCTGGAAACGAAGCCTGATTTCAATGGAGCCGTGAGGCAGCGTGCGTAAATTACGTAACGCAATTGGGGGGGTACAGGTTTGCGTTACGTCACAATTTTAAAACTACCAGAAATAGCTAAATTTCTGCATGTTCAATTTTCAAATTTAAACCTCGAGTGCAATTTTACCGTGGACAGCTCACAGCTTTCTATACGCAATGTCAGTTAAGGGGAAAAATCACTGTGCAAGAACTTGCACAGTAGCTTTCCCACATGCCCCAAGCAAAATTTGAAGGATTTTTTTTAAAAATAATTTTTGAAAGTACATGTTTTGAAAAATCTGTTGGCAACATTTTTATTCACAAGTCTGAAAATTGACGGGGTTATAGTGACTTTAGTGAGAACAGGTAGCGCGAACTGTTAGTGTCCTCAGTCCCTACAGGTGTGGCATCATTTACAATAGATCAAGCACAGGCTCTTATTATTTTGTGAACTATCATGAAGATGAAGAACCGTCATATCGCCCGCGACTAGATATTTCAATGTAAGTATCAATATTCTAGAAAAAATCATAACTTTATATGAAGAAACACGGAACGAAAACTTTGAACGCGTTTTTCTCGAAACTAGTTTTTTCGACCTTGTCCGAGCGAATACTTAAAAACTTATCAAACGATTTTCAATTTCTTTAAAAACATTTTTGTAATCGCAGTGACTACGGCTGTACTTATTCGCGTTTTTAACATTTGATAATTACGATTTTTAAAGACTGCTTGAATACAGAAAAAAGGCCTTGAAAATAGAAAAAAATGTTCAAACTGTCGGCATTTTGGGGAAAAAAAGCAAAATAAAAAACAGCTACGCATAACGATAGCTACATTTGTATAGATATCGATAAATTGTTGACTCTTAGTTTACAGATAACCTTTCATAAAGATATCGATGGGACAATGAAAAGAATTTTTTTTTCGTCGTCAAATCAAGGCATATATCTCGGTTAATTTTCAAGATTTTGTCATAAAAATTGGTATAAGACGAGATGAATATATACTTCATAAAATGAGTATAAACCCGATCCTTTCAGAATTAGTTATGTCTATGAAAAATATCGCATTTATTGAGGACAAAGCTCCCGTTACGTAACGGAATAGGGGGGGGGGGGGGGTCCTGGCCAAGCATTTCGATCCCGTTACGTAGGGGCGGGGGGGGGGGGGGGTCAACATTGGGAAATGTTGCGTTACGTAATTTGTGTACGCCTCCTTATGGATAAAAAACGATGTAACATGTTGAATTAAGGTGGGGGAATCCCTAATATTAAAAAAACGTTAAAAAGTGTCATTACGGTGGAGGTTAAAAAAACAATACGTAACATGATTTTTTTGTTTTCAAACTTCTTCCTGCCGCGTTTTTTGTCGAAGCCACTTTTTCCACGTCCGTGTCCACTACTATTTAAAAACTACATGACCGATTTATTTCAAACTTGGTACACACTTTCTACATATAAAATACATCCCCCCAACGGTTAGTTTGAGATTTTTTTTACATTGAAGGGGTTTTCCACCCCTAAATTGCGGAATTTTTCGTGAAAAATAGCACTTTTCACTTTACATGACCACCAAAAATGTAGAATTGAAAAAAAAAATTATCAAAGACCGTTGGTGGGAGGATTTGATGATTGACTCAATTTTAATGGTACTTGATTTCAGATAATTTCTAGCTGAGATACAGTGAACACCGCAAATCGTGTTTTTCCAAAGGCTTTCTTGGAAAAGCTTTGTCACCGGCTTGTTTGTGGATATTTTCGCGTACAAATTCGACGGAATATTCTTGAAATGACACTTAACAATGTACAAAAGGTTTCAATAAAGTTACTCTATCCATATAGATGAAAAAAATCGCAAAAAAGTGTTTTTTGCAAATGTCTGAATTGGTTAAAAAATTATGCGAAAATGAAATTGATTTCTTGCGCATTTGGTTGAAAAAATTCAACCAAATCATGGCCGAGGGCCACCGAAATTATAGGTGTGAGGAAACCCGTAGTTCTCGGAGTAACCGCTAGAAGCCGCACGCGCGCTCGTTTCTCGTAAGCGTAACGCGAACCGAAAATCTACTTAAGGAGGTACGGTGATGACCATGCTAGTAAACTTAGAGTCTATTTCACGCCGCAACATAGCCACGTTTTAGATATATGTATATGGCCTATTTTTCGAGAAATATTTTTTAAGTATTGAATTTCGAGTTTCCAATTATTTTTATAATATGGAAACAACCTTAATAATCTACTACTCCACTTCAGTAGTACGCCATATCGTTGACGTTTAGCATCGTCGCATTTTCGGTGGCTGTCATCGGTTCCACGCGCCCGGCTTATTATTTTTTGTAACCGGTTAACATGGAGAATGAAAATACTGTGGAAGTTTATCAAAAGAGTAACGGGATTGTACCTGAAGTCCAGTTTAGAGACAAATGTAGATTCTGACGGACAAGAATTAGAAAATGAAAAGATACTATTGCGATAGCAAATAAAAAACGTCGCGTTGAAGTTAACCTCAATGTCCGATGTCCAATCTGTCCAAAGTCAAAACATATTTCATCGATTGTTATGTTATTTTTCCCTTTCCCAATTTTCACAATATTTGCAGGTATAAAAAGGAACGTTCATTTTATATGACGGTTCTCCCATGCTGGATTTATATATAGATGCGTTGTATAGGTACATGTCGCCAGAAAAATTGAGATGCCTTTGCTGCACGTAAAAGAACTTCAAGTAAATATCGACGAAAAGGCCCTTTATAACCCATTAAAAAATGTACGGCTTCGCACAATTATATTTCTAATTCGCGTTGAAAATATCCTATAGACGAATCAAATTTGCGCGGGTATCCGGCGTTGCCACACGTCGAGCAAGATGGCTGCTGTTACGTCACGAGAAGTCTCGCTCTCCGAGAACTTCGGTATTTGCGACTTTATTTCTAAATTCATTGCTTATTTCTGCGGTGAGCTTTCCAATTCAAGGTGGCTTATCGATCACAAAGATTCAACGAACGCAACCATCAGTTTCTTTTACGTGTTTCTTGGCTCCAAGTGGCACAAAAAAATCGATATATGAGAGGACAGGCACATTTTGTCGTCTACGTGTGACTAATTCACCAACTTTAACAATTAATAACTCGGAAAGTGTACGGTAAATCTCGTGGAAACTCCGCATACGCATGAACGAAGGTCTCGACAATGCTATAAAAAAATCGGGCTTTTATCTTGAACTCGCTCCAATCACCGTACCTCCTTAAACGCCGGAGAAACTCTAAAGAGTATCGCTTCTTGGCCTGTGGCTAAGATCGAAGTGTAGCATCTGTTCTTATCAGTTGAATATCTGATATTCTCTCCATGGATATTTCTTTGGATATCTGATATTCTCTCCACTATTATCGTGGATGATCATTCTAATACTCACTCTTTATTCAAAATTTAAAACAAATTGAAAAACTTACGTCTCATGACATATTCGTTTCGATGCAGTAAAGAAATAATTCATTCTATTGATTATATTTTTGTACGAAATAAAAAAACGTAGCAACCGCTTAATTATTTCATCCATACATCTACGGATTGTATATACAATGATTTCAATAGAATATAATTTTATTCGAAGGATAATGTAAATATTCAGAGAACAGAATAGATTTTCAAATAAAATAATATGTTATTCGAACCAATCACATTTTCCAATATTTTATAGTATCGAACAATCTCATACATCGGTGGCCGCGATCAGACATTTATTTCAATCAACCAATACATTTTTTTTTATTCAATTGGTTTTTTGATTCTCAGTGTACAAAACCGTGGCAGCAGGAGCAGCGCGCGATCTTGATCGGTAAATGCTTTGGCCGTTTTTATCACGGGCGGCCGACGAAATTTGCGCCGAAATACAAAAAGCGCGCCGATAACCTGCTAAGCTCAAGGGAGAAAATAATAATAACAATAAAAGCAGCGCGTCATTAGGTTCAACGCGATCGTCGTTTGGTCGTCAGAACGCTGCCCGTAAAATCTGTGGAGTAAAGCGATTGCCTCGGGCAATGGGAGATACAAGACGGGGCGGAGAGTTGTCCCTTCCGAGACATCGGGAAATTGGCCACCGCCGAACGTCCGATCGTTGCGCACGAGACGGGTTGCGATAAAAAAAATAAAACAAAAAAAGGTCCAGTCAGCGGGAAGGGCGTGGTGGTGGACGTAGAGCGCCCGACGCAACTTTCCCCCGAGCGTACCGTTCTATCTTGTGTATACATAAGAAATGTTGAAAAGAAGATAAAAAGCGAGAGAATGTGCTTCTGCTGCTGCTGCTGCTGCAGCGTCGTCGTTGCGTGAATGTCAGCCGCGTTTATGTGTGTACAGATGGGAGGATTTTCGTGCGACCCTTGTCGCGTTTTATCGCGGCCGGGTGAAAAGGTCCAGGGACACGAAAGTGGCGGGATACATAGTCGCGTCCCGTCGACTCTGCACTTTGACCGTTTCTTTCGCTGTAACATCGAAGAGGTGTGGTTATCGGAACGCGCGCAACCCCGCTCGACTACAAATTTTCATTCGGCAGCCTGAACACTAAGCAGGCTCCTATCAAGCTGGCGACTCCGCAATACCGTAGTAATCCTGATCGGGCCAACGTAGACCGGACCCCGTAGACATAAGACGCAGACCGCAGGCGTGCCTTGATGCGGAATTCTCCAATGCACCTCGATCGCTTGGTGCGATCACTGTTGAGGCTCCCGTAGTCTTGGCCGTATATGGGTGCATAGTTTTGTCAATTTCCAGACCAAAATAATAGCACACGATGGATCTCGAAGATCCAAAAATGTACTATCTGAGTAATATAACGATACATTTATATGTAAATAAAATATTTTAGAATAACGAACTTTTATTGAAGACCGTATATAGGCGAAAAATTACGAAAATTTTCTTTTTTTAAATTACTTTTGATTTCGTTAGCCTGAACGGTTAGGAATATTTAAGGCTTTACAGAATTGAAAAATTCCGAAAATAAGGTAAGGTGAGATTGCATTTATAACCGCGCGGCGCGCCCGGCCGCCAACTTCCGTTTTTCCACGATTCACTTTTTCGAATCTTGTGAAAGTTCTAACTCTTGAACGAACGTTCAGATCGCTTTGAAATTTTTACAACGTATTCTCAGTATCATCACCTATCGTGTGAATCACAGAAACAAACATTTCAATGACACAAAAAAATATAAAAAATAAAATACCGACAGAAAATTGAGTAAAAACATTTTAAGTTACGAATTTTCATTATAATAATTTTTTTTATAATATTGTTGGTTCACACTGAAGATACATTCATTATGCAATTATAAATATGTTCATTTCTTTTGTCAGACACCCACATCGATGCCGAGAACTTTCACCATCAACGCGTGCCCAATAAAAAAATGCACTGCTTTATTATACAGGGTGTCCCATTTTAATCTTACACCTGAATTTTCTCGAAAAATATTGCTCGGACGAAATATTGTGTGGAACAAAACTTCTAGGGATTAAAGGGGCACGTTTGAAAAAAATTTATTTGAGGAGCCAAAATTCAAAATGGCGGCGTTACAAAGGCTGACATGTTTTTTTCAAACGGAAACATAACTTTTTTTTATTGTCAAAAAATTTGTCAGCTGAAAACTAAAAACTTTTGTTGAAAAAAATTTTTGATAAAGTTCATAGCTTTCAAGTGATAACATCATTTTCAATTATTTCAGATGTATCCAGGATTTGTGTGTGTGTGTGTGTGTGTTTTTCTACCCATCGTGATCAAAGTTGGTCAAGGATTTAAAGAAACACGTTTTTGGGCCTGAAAATGGCACAAACGCTATTAAAATGAAAAAAAAAACGATTTTTCATCGATTTTCCTCCAAAATTTTCTCATGAAATATCGTCCAAATTTGAAAACAAAAAAACAAAAAAAAACCAAAATTTTCAACAAAAAAATTTGATTCTTTTTTTGTTCAAGTGGTCATACATTCGAAAATACAACATTGAGCGGCTTGCCGTGAGACATTTAGTCTAATTGTCCCTACCACCGGCATTTGCGTTAGCCAAAGCGTAGGAGGTTGCATGGCTGAGTCTGTTGCAGACCATTCGCGTTACCCAGAACTTGAAAACTATGAACTTTATCAAACGTTCTCACTTGAAAACTATGAACTTTATCAAAAAATGTTTTCAACAAAAGTTTTTAGTTTTCAGCTGACAAATTTTTTGGCAATAAAAAAAGTTATGTTTCCATTTGAAAAAAACATGTCAGCCTTTGTAACGCCGCCATTTTCAATTTTGGCTCCTCAAATAAATTTTTTTCAAACGTCCCCCTTCAATCCCTAGAAGTTTTGTTCCACACAATAGTTCGTCCGAGCAATATTTTTCGAGAAAATTCAGGTGTAAGATTAAAATGGGACACCCTGTATATCTCCGCCATTTGTTAATATTTCTGATTTTTTTACACATACTTAACCTTGTGCATAAATGATCTGTAAAAAAATGTCAATATATGCGTAATTTTTTTAAATCGCGTCTAGAAAAGTACCTTCGAAAATCGGCGAAATCGCGTATATAAGGCCTTAATGTACTTAAAAAAAATGGAAAATATGTTTTTTTATTACCAAGTCATCTCATTGTGACTATGAATCAAAGCTGGGGGGATTAAACCTTTTAAATGTTTAATCAATTTTATCAATTCTGTTTCATTAACCGTATTTAATTTGGCGCAATAGTAATTAGGCCAATCATTGTTGCTTTTTTTACTCATTTTCCAAATTTTTATTCAAGAAATCTAAGGTTGTTTTACAGTAAATTAAACACAGTTGATATGTTGACGGATTTATGTAAATTAAAGATTACATGTCTACATTTTGAGCGCTCCAAGCTTTTATTTACAGTCACATATAGGAGACTTGGTAAAAAAAATATTATCTACTTTTTCGTACTTTAAGGTTGGAGCGATTCAGTTGAGTCAAATGACGGTTTATTCATTTTTTTTTTTCAATGAACCTCAAAGAAATGCATACGAGGTACAGATTTATTCTGTATGTGCTAATTTTTTTAAATGTATAATTAAAGGGCAAGATTTTGCATTTTTATATTTTTATTACGTAAAGTAGAAGAACTTTTGTGTTCCTACCAACTTGAAAAAGTATAACATTGTCGATGATTATTATGAAAAAAAACCACGACAACGAATGCTTTATACAATTCACAATGAAATTTTGAGTAATTTATAATTATGCCTATTCATATTTACGTCACGAGATTATTGGCCTGTGGTTTACGATGGGCAAGATGAGGATTTTTTTTTTGTAAATGTTTCCAAATGTTCAGTTTGCGTTAAGCCGTTGTTAGAAATGGTTTATCTTGGTGCTAAATAACAACAACAAAAAATACATAACCTTTAGTGTGAAAGTCTTGCCCATCTGACCGCACGTTAAATTACATACATTTAAATATTTTTTACCTCTGGTGTTTGGCGGTGAAAAAAGTTCAAAAAATTCATAAAAACTCAGTATAGTCAAAACAATAACATGTACCTTTTATTAAATTTAACCTCGGATTGTGGCTAACGCTTCGACCTTCTTAAATAAAAGCCTGTTTAAAAAAAAGATTTTCTTTACATATAAATTACCTTCTACTTTTTAGTCTTTAATTGATTTTGCTAGTCAGATGTTACTAATAGTTTACTAGTTTACGAGTTTTTACGATAAGAATATGGAATGCTTGTAAAAAATAAGAAAGGCTGTAATTGGGATTGAACGTACAGCTAATTGCTGCATATAAACTTCTCACATATAAACATAGTTGACTACGAATTTGTTTGTATTGTACGGCCCCTAACACGGGCCGTCCATATATTACGTCATCGATTTTTGCTGATTTTCGACCCCCCCCCCCCCCCTACAATCATCCTATCGTAATTTCCTAATGACCCCCTCTCGCAAAACTGACATCATTACCAGTTTGGCAAAATTAAAACATTTGCGGATTTGAGAAAAATTGGGTAACATTAAAACATTTTGTTATAGAATCATCTTTTATTATTTTGTACTTTGGCAATGTTTATTAATATAATAATATTATTCTTCCCTATTCTTTAGTTTTCTTTGGATAGCTCCCACATTTTGTTATAGAATCATCTTTTATTATTTCGTACTTTGGCAATTTTCATTAATATAATAATATTATTCTTCCCTATTCTTTAGTTTTCTTTGGATAGCTCCCACGGAGTTTTCACCCATTCTTGCAAATCCTGGATCACGGGTAATATCTCCGTATCCTCCCCATATTCATTTTGGCTCGATCGAACTATTTTCATAGGTATGCTGTTATTTGAAGTTCTCGAATATAATGTAGACAAACCTTATGTAATAAATAAATAAATAATGAGTTCAATAATTAATACCATTAGGTACTTGCAAAATATTTTTCATCACTCATGCGGGGAAACCACTCTAGTTGTACAATATACTATTGTACATTTTGAAGTAACTGGTATCACAAGAATGACGTCAATTTCGAAACGCCCCCCCCCCCCCTCATCCATCATTTACCGTCATCCGCAGACGAACCTCCCCCCCCCCCCAAATTTAGAATGACGTAATATATGGACGGCCCCTTAGTGAAATTTTATATGGATGATTAGATATCGCTAATTTTACCTGAAAAGTTTACCATTTTATGGATATTTTTTTTTTTTTTTTTTTTTTTCAATTTGAATAATGCAGTGTCACCTCTTAGATGCATGTTTGCAAAATTTCAGAGCTCCAAGTAGTCGGCAAGTGGGTGAAATATCGATTTTCCGTTTTGCATTTCACAGAAAGTCAAGTAAAATGAAAGCTTGTGAAATACGTTACGACATGATATAGAAATATATTTTGATTAAATTATAGGATACACAAGTGTAAACCTACGATGTGCTACTGAAACAAAGCCTAGTAGATATTCGTATGGATATCGAGATAAGCAACTTATTTATAGTATTTCCCGGGCTTTGATCCGAATGCGTTTCTACCATTTTGCCAGCGGGTTGCAAAAAACGATCCTTTTTTGTCTTCATAACGCACACGGCAGCCGAAACGAGGTCGTAAGCGGAACCCGCTCGAAGGCCAGAAGCCAAAATGAGTTGAAAGTAGTAAAGCCCTGATCCGGCGACTGGTACCGTGCTGTAATACGAGAACCGGCATGGCGGATCCGGTCTGAGTCTACCCCGTATGGTAAATTCTAGTCGGGATGTTCTCTGCTCAGCGATACTTGCATATCGCGATACAACGCTGCACGCCCCCTCCACCATTTTTCATTGTAAATTGGTTCGATCGATAATTACCATCTCATATCCGCTATATGTGGCGCGACGTTGAACAAAGGGAATAAAATAAAAGAGTTTGCTCGAAAGTGCCGTCACCCGGACCACCCCCGGAGAAACGATAAAATAGCAGGTGCCGCAAAGCGGATCCTAAACGAGAGTCGCGCGGCGATGGACCACTCGTCGAACGTGCTGCAGCAGCAGCAGCAGCGTATGACACCCACGCGCGTCGCTATCATCGCGCACTCTGCGCGCCTTCTCCGAAGGTTCGAGGTACTTTGTGGCAGAAACGACGATAGCCGCATCTTGCTCTCTCTCTCTCTCTTTCTCTCTCGCCCTCCGTGGTGTAATCAACGAGCCACCTATCGGGCACGAGTGGGTAACGCCCACGCTCGCAGCAGCAATTACACCATACCGAGTCACAAGAGTATACAGGGGCAGGAGGGGGGTCGTTGCCACAGCATCGTCGTCGCGTTCTCGCTTGCCACCTCTCTTTCGCCCCTTTCCGGACACTCGTATTCCGACAATTTACCCACAGCCGCCGCTCGTTACTCTCGCTATTCTCGACTCTCTCTCTCTCTCTCTCTCTCTCTCTCTCTCTCTCATCCCTCCCAATACGCTTAACCCTCCGACGTTTCTCGAGACCTATATCCTCCCTTTTTCCCTTTGCCCCTTGAATGTGAGCCTCTGAATTTCGAGACACAAAGAGATACAACGAGTGCGTTGGCTCTTTTCGGTCGTTT
>OZ023324.1:24744332-24771832 GCA_964007375.1 Ophion obscuratus
CGACATTAAGATGGGTTGACATGTTTAAAAAGAATCTTAAGTGACTTTTTTTCATCCAAAAATGTTGTCAGGCCAAAGATACCAACTTTTGTAGGATTTTTTTTATAACGTTCATAATTTTTAGGGTTGAACACCATTTTCGATTATTTTAGCGCTATGCAGAATGTACCATGAGGAGGTAAAGTCATCAACATGCCTAGTGTAAATGTGCGTTTGTGTGTCAGTGTCAATTTGTTTAGGTTTTTCCCGCGTTTGTTTGGTTTCGTTCGATATCCCAAAACAAACCCAACAAAGATTAGGTCTCCGTGGTTCATAAAACAATGGTGTCCTAACCCAAAAATAATGAACCTTATCGACAAAACTTTCCTACAAAAGTTGTTTAGTTTGACAAATTTGTCGGTGGAAAAAATTCATGTTCCCGTTAAAAAAAACATATCGGCTATCTTAACATCACCATGTTCAATTTGGGACCAAAAAAAGTTTTTTTTATTATTAACGTCTCCTTTTGAATCCTACAAATGTTACTATACTCAATGCTTGACCGGGGCAGCATTAAATCAGGCGTGACATTACAATGGGACACCCGGCATAGGGTAAATATTTCCGTGGAAAAAAAATCATCTCGTTAGGTCAGGGATTAGTGAAATATAATAGAAAACCATTGAGATAGAACTCTCACTGGAGTATTTTATTTTATTTGGAATTATGAAATATTTTAACCGCGTACGTCCATACGGAACAACGCGGGATAAAACGTGTCGAAAAGCGCGACACGCGTTTACACGCTCGAAGTGTGCCGATTTGCACAACACACGAGGGAAAACGTGTTGAAGTTAGCGACATATTTCCAAGCTTGAAACGTGTCGTAACATGACACATATTTTTGACAGTGTGTCGTAAAAAGCGTTGCGCACACTTACATACGAATATATATATATATATATATATATATATATATATATATATATATATATATATATATATATATATATATATATATATAACTTTTGTCTGTCGAAATAAAACAGTACAATCTATACGCGTAGTACGTGACTCTCGGTTGGATCTCTGCCTCGATATAATTGCACCGAGAAACTCATCGATCCTGCTCCTACACGAGACGGATAACACGTGCAATATATACATAGGTGTACAAATGAATAATCCAATTTCTTTCATCTACACTCAAGGTTTATTTTGAAAGAAAGTAAATTAAATTGTTCGATCAAAGTATTCGCCGTTGCTTTCTATGACTTAAAGCCATCTTTCAGGCAGCTGATGAATTTCATCTCGAAAAAATGTTACGTCTTTGAGCAGGATAAAGTCGTAAAGCCATTTTCGGATCTCATCCACTGATTGGAAATGCATATCGGACAAGGCGTGTTGCATCGTCCGGAACAAGTGGTAATCGGATGGAGCAATGTCTGGTGAATATGCCGGGTGCTGCAACACGTCCCAGCCAGGACTCATTATGATGGTCTTTGTGTATTGAAAGCAACGTGTGGCCTGGCGTTGTCATGCAACAATTTCACTGGACGTTCTCCTTTGCCGGTATACGGGCGTTTTCGTTCCAATTCTCGACTCAAGCAGACTAATCGACGTTGGCAGCAGTCCGCAGTAACTGTTTCACCATCCATGATTCCAAATCATCGTTGTCGCACTTTCGAGGGCCTCCAGGGCGCTGTTTGTCATTCAGACGGAAATCACCGCTTTTAAACCGCTTAAACCAAAATGCGCACACATCGTACGATACAACACCTTCGCCGAGAAAGAGGAACAAATCGATTCGCACGTTCTTTCAGCATTTTTACCTTGTTGGAATTCGTAAAGAATGCAGTGTCGGATATGCACCTTAGCTGTTGCCATTTTCGACGGTACTGAACTGAATAGTTTTGAAGGTTATGTCAGACTTTCCTGCATACCAACTGTCATTTTCAAGAGCTATATGGCAACACTGTATGACCGCAAAAGAGCGGGAATACACCGAGAAAAAAAACCAATTGAATCAAAAAAATATATTGGTTGATTGAAGTAAATGTCTGATCGCGGAGTGCCACCGATTTATGAGATTGTTACGATACTACGAAATATTGGAAAATGTGATTGATTCAAATAACATATTATTTTATTTGAAAATCTCTTCTGTTCTCTGAATACCTACATTATCCTTCAAACAAAATTATATTCTATTGAAATCATTCTTTTTACAATCCGTAGATGTACGGATGAAATAATTAAGCAGTTGCTACAACATTTTTTATTTCGTACGAAAATATAATCAATAGAATGAGTTATTTCTTTACTGCATCGAAACGAATATGCCGTAAGACGTAAGTTTTTCAATTTTTTTTAAATTTTAAATAAAAAGTGAGCATTAGAATGATCATTCACGATCATAGTGGAGAGAATATCAGATATCCAATGGAATATCCATGGAGAGAATATCGGATATTCAACTGATAAGGACGGATACTACACTTTGATCTTAGCCACAGGCCAAGAAGCGATACTCTTTAGGGTTTCTCCGGCGTTTAAGTAGATTTTCGGTTCCCGCTACGCTTACGAGAAACGAGCGCGCGTGCGCCTTCTAGCGGTTACTCCGAGAACTACGGATTTCCTCACACCTATAATTTCGGTGGCGCTCGGCAATGATTCGGTTGAATTTTTTCAACCAAATGCGCAAGAAACAAATTTTATTTTCGCATTATTTTTCAACCAATTCAGACATTTGCTTAATGTTTTTCAATCAAAATAAAATAACAATATTTTAACGAATAATGTACTTGAAAATCGATATGGGGCCGTCCATATATTACGTCATTCTAAATTTGGGAGGGGGGAGGTTCGTCTGCGGATGATGGTAAATGATGGATGAGGGGGCGGGGGGGGGGGGGGTGTTTCGAAATTGACGTCATTCTTGTGATATCAGTTACTTCAAAATGTACAATAGTATATTGTACAACTAGAGTGGTTTCCCCGCATGAGTGATGAAAAATATTTTGCAAGTACCTAATGGTATTAATTATTGAACTCATTATTTATTTATTTATTACATAAGGTTTGTCTACATTATATTCGAGAACTTCAAATAACAGCGTACCTATGAAAATAGTTCGATCGAGCCAAAATGAATATGGGGAGGATACGGAGATATTACCCGTGATCCAGGATTTGCAAGAATGGGTGATAACTCCGTGGGAGCTATCCAAAGAAAACTAAAGAATAGGGAAGAATAATATTATTATATTAATGAAAATTGCCAAAGTACAAAATAATAAAAGATGATTCTATAACAAAATGTGGGAGCTATCCAAAGAAAACTAAAGAATAGGGAAGAATAATATTATTATATTAATAAACATTGCCAAAGTACAAAATAATAAAAGATGATTCTATAACAAAATGTTTTAATGTTACCCAATTTTTCTCAAATCCGCAAATGTTTTAATTTTGCCAAACTGGTAACGACGTCAATTTTGCGAGAGGGGAGGGGGGTCATTAGGAAATGACGATAGGATGATTGTAGGGGGGGGGGGGGTCGAAAATCAGCAAAAATCGATGACGTAATATATGGACGGCCCCTATCGGATATGGTGAAAATAATAAAATAACACATTTACTCAATAGAAATTTAATCTGAATCAAACGAGCGAAATTAAATTTGTCTTGGGTACTAGAATCAACAACATTCATGTTATGAATTGAAACGCTTTTTTTTGCTCGTTGCAGAAAACGCATTCAAAACTATATAATTTGTTCGCGATATTTTTTTAGATCGTTTCAATAATATTTTGTTCTCGGCTAACAATATATCTTTTGAATGAAAAAAAACTTTCAATTTTAACGTGTCATTAAGGGGTGAGATGGAGTCGGAATTTAAAAAAAATCGATTTTTTTAAAAACATTTTCTCGTAGTATGGTGTTTCGAAAATACTCCCTGAAAATTTCGAGTCAATCCGATGAATAGTTTCTAGGATATTCCACAATTACTGAAGGGGCGTCGGGTCCCCATAGCAGGCAGAGGCTGACTCGAAGACAATGTTATGCTTCGATGACAACAACAAATTGATATTTTGGAAGCTTCCACATCGGTAGAAGCCTTATTGTATGGGCCAGGAATTGATGATTCGGTGTAATTTTTTAATTGGTATTTCTATACATAAATCAAGTGGAAAATTGGAACACTCTATCAGAAATTTTCAAAAATGTATTACTCAAAGACTATGAACTTTAGCGAAATTTTATAAAGAATACTTTCGTTTTAAAATTGCCCAAAATGTTTTAAAAAAATAATTCATCCCGAAAAAACTTTAATTTTTTGAAGAATTGTTTTAACAATTGACTATTAACAATTGAATGCTCGACTTTTCGGCAAAAATTGTGATATTCGAATTCAGCGAATCAAAATACATAAAAAAAGTTTAGCTTCATCCATCGAGCTCAAAATTTTACGAACATATAATACCGTATCCACATCGAAAAACTTCAAACGCGCTTTTCTCGAAACTATGTTTTTCAAGTCGGTGACCACTATAATTCAAAAACCACTCGATGAATTTTGATAAAATTTAGTGTGCTTATCGATAGCATTAAAAACTGGTCCTTAATCAAAGGATTTTCAATTTTGTTGAAAATTTCTATTTTTTTTAACAATAAACGAGCGATTTTTTGGTCGAAAACCGAAAATTATCTGTCGGAAGCTGCCATTTTGTTAAGGGCGGGGTAAAGTATTTAAATTTTCTTTTTTCATTTTTTAAAAAAATTTTAAATGAATGCATAATATATCAAGAATATTGTGTTAAAATTTCAAGTCGATCGGAGAAAAATTGACGAAGTTATGAGTATTTGAGCGTCTATTGCTCCATGCCGTTCTCTTCTCTTCTGCGTTTTTCAAACCGTTTTTCTGAGACTTGTCATATTTGAAGTCCGTGTGCACGATAACTCAAAATCTACTGGACCAATGGCTTTGAAATTTTGCACAGTACTTCTTCACATAATTCACCAGGTATTGTCGAGAGCTTTTTTTGTTTT
Organism: Ophion obscuratus; assembly: GCA_964007375.1. NCBI lineage: Eukaryota > Metazoa > Arthropoda > Insecta > Hymenoptera > Ichneumonidae > Ophion > Ophion obscuratus. The sequence goes on from OZ023324.1 coordinate 24,749,364, forward strand.
TTTTTTAAATTACTAATTTTTCAACAACAAATTAGCCGATTTTTTTTAGCGGAAATCGGGTTTTTGGCTCCCAAGTGCTACGAAAAATCGAAAAATCGAAAAAAAAACCTCCCGTCATTACCTCGAGAAACATCTCCTTTAACAAATGCATTTTGATTTTTTTGTTTCAAATGATTCTGTTGCGAGTTATGGTGCACACCGCAAACCAACTTTTTTTCGAGGCGCCTCCGGGCGTTAATTTTCACTCGCTCAATTTTGAATATTTTGCAATGCAAATTTAGGAGAATGTTGTTCAAATGTTACTTTATTATATGTAAATTTTTCAATAAACGAACACTATTCGTTACGCCAAAAAAAAATCTTAAAAACATGCCTTTTTTTCGCCGAATTAACTTTACCCCGCCGTTAATTAAAAAAAAGCTTCGCTTAAGGACTAGATTTATTATTAAACTAATGATTTTTTTTTTTGGTTTTTTGGTTTTTTGATTTCAGATGATCCAGTAAAATTTTACGATGGTCACCGCAAAGCACTACATGCGGAAGGGGGTCCGACAAAGACGGCGATATTTTTATAAATAATCAATATTTTTCTTTGAAAATTTGTACAAGTCTGAGTGTTTTTTGACAGGTGATTTTGTAGGTGCCGCGGGTGCTAAAACCAAGTTTGCCTAAAAATCAGGGTGTAGGCTTTTTTTAGGGGATGGGGGTGGATTAATGCCAAACTACAACCCCCACGAGGTCGGCACCGGGAGACAAAATGTTCAGAAAAATCCGGGTTTTATTTTTGTCCACAGCGCCGAAGTCGTGAAAGTTCATTTTGGGGGTGAAAAAGTGGGGTTAAATTTTAAAAAATCAGTTTTCATTCGATCACTCTTTAGGAAAAATTCATACAATTTTTGTTCAAATGGAAAGGTTGTAGCCCTTGAAAAGACGCGTCGATCGAGTATTCGATCATCCCTCTCCAATAATAGCTTCACCCCCAAAAGAATTGTTGAAGAATTTTAAAAAAGTTGTTTACTGAATAACTCAAAAACAATCGTTTTTTCGGGGATGGTTTAAATGTAGGAAATGTAGAGAATCATTTTCTCTATATTTTCGTTCCTATGGACCACCCTTGAATTTTGCTTTTTCGAAGCCCTCTCAGGGGTGGAAAATTCAAAATGAAATTCTGGAAAAACTATTGACCGAAAATAAAGAGATACGAGTTTGGCGCTGTGGACAAAAATGTAGCTGAGGGTTGAAGCTACAAATTCTTCCACGGCGGCGAATTCGTGCGGTCAATAGTTTTCCCAGAATTTCATTTTGAATTATCAACCCCCGAGAGGGGTTGGACAATAAAAATTCAAGGATGGTCCACAGCACCGAAAATATAGAGAGAATTATTCTCTACATTTCGTATATTTGAACCATATCGGAAAAACCTTTTGTTTTTTAGTTATTCAATAAACCATTTTTTTTTTGGTTTTTCCAACATTTTTCCAGGGTGAAGATATTATCGGAGAGTGATGATCAAATACTCGATCGACGCGTCTTTTTAAGGACTACAACTTTCCTATTTGAACAAAAAGTGTACGATTTTTTTCTAAAGAGTTATTGTATTAAAACTGATTTTTCCAAAGGCCATAGCCGGGTAAGTAGGGAAAAATCGCCCCCGCATTTTCTCCAGTGAAATTAGAAGTATATTCTGAGGTATAAAAAAAACAAATTTTCTGAAAATTTCATCCCCGTCAACGCAATGGTTTTGGAAAAATGAATTTTTTTTAATAAAAAAAAAATAAAAATTCCGGAAACGCTTCAGTCGATCGATTCGATTTTTTTTGGTACTTCTTACGATCAAACGTGTTACGGAATAAAATTATAGAACATCTTGCGAAAGATTAAGGTTTAAAAAAATAATGTTCCTTGTTTTATTTTTTTTACTATAATCCACTTGGGGTACAATAACGAAATTTTTTTCATATAATCTTTGGGCACCTTGTTAGATTATATAATTTTTTCAAAATGATCGTTTTGGTACGCCACAGTGAAAAAAAAAGAAACAGACTTTATTAATATATATTAGTTGTACAGATATATAACTAAAATATATCAATAAAGTGTGTTTCTTTTTTTTCACTGTGGCATACCAAGCCGATCATTTAGTCACATACCAGACTTTATTAATATATTTTAGTTATATATCTATATAACTAAAATATATCAATAAAGTGTGTTTCTTTTTTTTTCACTGTGGCGTACCAAACCGATCATTTTGGAAAAAAATATATAATCTAATAAGGTGCCTAAAGATTACATGAAAAATTTTTCGCTATTGTACCCCAAGTGGATTATAGTAAAAAATAATAAAACAAGGAACATTATTTTTTTTCAAACCTCAATCTTTCGCAAGATGTTCTATAATTTTATTTCGTAACACGTTTGATCGGAACAAGTGCCAAAAAAAATCAAATCGATCCACTGTACCGTATCTGGAAAAAAATTTGTTTTCGATATTTAAAAAAAATTCATTTTTCTAAAACCTTTGCTTTGATGGGCATGAAATTTTCAGAAAGTTTTTTTTTTATACCTCAGAATATACTCCAAATTTCGCTGGAAAAAATGCGGGGGCATTTTTTCCCTACTTACCCGGCTATGGCCTTTCACCCCACTTTTTCACCTCCGAAAAGTGATCTTCCACGACTTCGGCGATGTGGACAAAACTAATGCCCGGATTTTTCTGCACATTTGGTCTCACAGCGCCGACCTCGTAGGGGTTGTAGTTTGGCATTAATCCACCCCTATCTCCTTTCATCCCCTAAAAAAACGTCCTACAATCCGATTTTTAGGCAAACTTGGATTTATCACCCGCGCCAAAAAATTAGCCTTCTAATTTTCTCGGATTCCCGGGTTTTTCAGCGACAGCACGACTGTAAGTGTAAATATAACATAAAAAGTCTCTGTAACCACTTTTGTAAGGCAAACTTAATAAGTATTAAAAATTTTTTTATCGAAAATGCTCGTTTTTTCACGCCTCTGACTGCATCCCACCCTTTAAAGTCAACGGCGTTTCGTTTCGACTAATAAATCCGACCACTTACACCAACAATTTACCAACCGAATCAACGTAATTTCATTCAACACCACCAATGACATTGGATCAATGATTTTTGTTCTCAGTGTAAGGTAAATGTCCCAATTATTGAACAGGTCCCAATTATTGAACACTATCTTGTATTTTTATTATTACTCATTCACCTGCATGCGTTTACTTATTTATAAAATTTCATTACATATATGGAACTTTTAGCTATCGAAATGTTACCTTACTTGTGCAAAAAAAGCTTTAATTAATAGAGAAAAAAATTATTTAATCAGCAACGGTGACTCGATTTGACGTCTCGTGGTAACTGCTTATCGTTTTTGCTAAGACGCGCCGCTTCACGCGTAAGGGCATTAAAAATTCGAAAACTGTCGCATCTCAAAAAGTCAAGGAGTTTCAGGTTGCTCAGAAAATTTCTTACAAATAACAATTTTTATGAAAAAACTTAATTTAATTATTTGTCAAAAAATACGGTGTTCGATCATTGGGACATAGAAAATGCAGTGTGTCCCAATTATTGAACACTCGAATTCTCCAAGTTGGCGCCATTAAACCCATCAAAACATCGAGACAGTTAACGTGTGACAGATCGTGCGAATCGGATTTATTCAAACAAAAACTGTAAGTTCCTGAATAAACTTACCTTTATTCTTTTAATAATAACTCTAAGATCGTCAAATATATTTTTTATTTGTATTTTCGCGCAATAAACATAAAAAGGAAAGTAAAAAGAGAATATAACCCAAAAATACGAATGTACTGTTCAATATTTTTTACTCTCCGATATTTCAGGGAGCCAAGCTGCGACAAAATCAAACAAAGACAGAACATGAAAACGAGGAAGCTGAAATGAAAAATAAAATAAAGTCCGAGTTGAGAAGCAAAAATAAACCAAATGCGAATGAACCAAAAGCCTGTCAAAAGAGACTAAATATATATTTTTGTATTTTTACATGATTAACAAAAGATTATTCAAGTGTTTGATTTTGCTTTTATTTCTTAAGGGACAACACCACTGTGACGGCTTCAAAAAATCGATTTTTTGCAAACCATCTAGAAAAATCTAAAATACATTTAAGATTAAGATGCCGTTGGACCCAGCTCAAAAAAATAATTATTTTTGAAGATATTGAATATTTTGTGGAGCGGTGCAGCGCTCCGTGACGCTCGGGGTCCCGCGCAGCTGCGCACCTCAGGGTCGGCAGGTATACCGGGCCTTTCCCAGGTCCTGCGGGTCTTTCCCAGGTATTCTTTTGATCTCCCTTCACAAAAACCGGCTATTGTTATAAATATAGTTTCGAAAAAAAGCCATAGGTGGCGATAATTGAAAAATGTTCAAGTCGCCAATCGTCAATCGTCGATATTGCAGCTGATATCGCGGTATTATTATTCAATGATGGCCTGAGAAGCCTCATGAAAGTTTTGGAGACGTTGGGGATAACTATCGGCCCAAATTGTTTCAATTTTTGCGTTGAAACCGACGCAGCGCGGATCGAGCTGGCGGAGCGCTCGCTCACAGACGCTGCAAAAGAGGCAAGAAGAGCCTCTACAAGTTCGAGAAAAGATGCTAGGGACAATGATTTGCTTCTTGAAGGCCAGCTATATGGTGCCGGCATCGCTGATTAAAGGTAAAACATTTGTTTTCCAATTTATCGCATAAATTAACAAACCTAAAACTTTGAACGCGTTTTTTTCAAAACCACTTTTTTGAGTGCGGCACGCAGCAGAACTCGAGCAATTTTTATCCGATCGACTTCAAATTTGGACTGCATCAATAAAACTGGATTGTCTAAAGAAGTACATAGAATTTTTTCGATATCTCAATAATAAAAAAAGTTATAGCCTATTTTCGACGAGAAATTTTGCTCGAAAATCGTCCTTTAATTTCAAAAGCGTGCCTATTTTTTTAAAAATCAATATTTTTTCAAATCCCTATGTACTTCTCTTCGAAATATCATATTATTAACGAAAACACTCGGTATTTTTTTTTTCAGATCGACTTTGAAGAGAGTTCTGCCGCGTGCCGCGAACCACTGCAGAGGCAACAGTACCGGACGCGGGAGCTTCCCCAGCGTCACCATGGGGCGTGAAAAATTCGAAATTTTTTTTTTATGTATCTTCAATAAACAACGAACAAAACAAAAAAAAATTCGAATATCTCTTTTTTTTCACAAAAAAAAATTCTTGAAAAATGGCAAAAAAAACAAGGGGTCACAGTGGTGTTGTCCCTTAAACGCCGGAGAAACTCTAAAGAGTATCGCTTCTTGGCTTGTGGCTAAGATTAAAGTGTAGTACCTGTTCTTATCAGTTGAATATCTGATACTCTCTCCATGGATATTCCATTTGATATCTGATATTCTCTGCACTATTATCGTGGATGATCATTCTAATGCTCACTTTTTATTTAAAATTTAAAACAAATTGAAAAACTTACGTTCCATGGCATATTCGTTTCGATGCAGCAAAGAAATAATGAATTCTATTGATTATATTAGGTGTACAAATAAGTTTTAGGACACTTCGATTTTGTATCATAACAGCTATTCTAAATTAATTCAAAGGTCCCGCTCACTTATCATAGATGGCGCTTGATATGTAGTATCGAAACGTAAAGGAGTCATAAACATAACCTATAAATTCTGTAAATTAAACATGCAGACCGATAAGCTATTTATTAGACACTGCATTCGCTATGAATTCCATCAAGGAAAAAGTGTTAGGAAAGCGTGTGAATCGATATGTTCTGTTCTTGGAGACAACATTGTATCTAAAAGTACATGTGAGTATTGGTATAAGCGATTCAAAGAAGGTGATTTCGACGTTAGTGACCGTGGACGCACGGGGCCTCCTGTAAAGGTGGACGATCAGAAACTGCAAGCGTTGCTGGATGAAAACTCTTGTCAGACGGAGAAACAACTTTCGGAACAGCTTGGAGTAACTCAACAAATTGTTTCTTATCGTTTAAAAGCAATGGGTAAGATTCGAAAAGGAACAAAGTGGGTACCACACTTTCTGACTCAAGAAAATATAAACAGCCGTCTTAACATTTGTGTGAGTCTTTACAACAAGCAACATAGAAAGTCTTTCTTGTGGAAAATTGTGACCGGTGATGAAAAGTGGATTTATTTTGATAATCCGAAACGCAAATATCATTGGGTTGACCCCGGCGAGCCGACAACATCCACGCCACAGCGCAATGTTCATTGTAACAAAGTCATGCTGTGCATATGGTGGGATATGAAAAGCGTACTGTATTATGAACTTCTCAAACCTGGTCAAACAGTTACTACCGATCGCTATTGTCATCAATTGATGCAAGTGAATCAAGAAATTGAGAAGAAACGTCCATTTTCTGGTAAAGGAAAACGTCTAGTAAAACTGCTCCATGACAACGCGCGGCCACATGTGGGGAAACCGGTCAAGGATACGTTACTAGCGCTTGGATGGGAAGCTGTACCACACCCGGCGTATTCACCAGACTTAGCCCCATCCGATTATCATTTATTCCGGAAAATGCAGAACGATTTGTCTGACGTGCGATTCAAAACATTTGAAGAAGTGGAAAAATGGGTCGCTAAATTTCTCACCTCGCAAGACGAAAGTTTCTTTGTGAAAGGCATCCGCGAGTTACCTGAGAGATGGCTAAAGGTCATTCAGTGCGATGGAGATTACTTCGATGAATAACTGTGTTTTACTTCTTTTTTAATAAATCTTGAATTTTTTGAAAACTGTCCTAAAACTTATTTGTACACCTAATATGTTTGTACGAAATAAAATTTTTTGTAGCAACCGCTTAATTGTTTCATCCATACATCTACGGATTGTATGTAGAATGATTTCAATAGAATATAAGTTTATGTGAAGGATAATGTTTTTTTTCGAATATCTCTTTTTTTTCCCACAAAAAATATTTTTTGAAAAATGGCAAAAAAAATTGGGGGTCACAGTGGTGTTGTCCCTCAATATTGTACCCAAAATAATATTTTCAGAACGGAAAAAGAATTCTCGAGAGTGTTCAATAACTGGTACATGCCTGTTCAATATTAGGGACATAGGCACTTCCAGTGTTCAACAATTGGCACATATGCATTCTTCACATTGTTATTCTTTTTGTTCATTTGAAATCATTTAAAAGTAATTTAAACGGTGATTTCTCGAAAGTAAAAATATCAAAGTATCATTTGAACCTGAAAGCGATGGTTATTTTCTTCATTTTATATTTTTTTTCCCACCGAATTCATTCCCCCACATCCTTAGCTGTTCAATAATTTCGACATTTACCTTATCCATTTATTAAAAATCTCAACTGCTTAAAATAATATGGATTATTCATTTGTACACCTAATATATTAATATCCATCTCGCGGCTTTGACGCATACATATATTAATTGAGTAGTTGCCGGTTATCTAAAAGTGGGGTTAAACTTAATAACAAGAGGATAGCGACGTTCGCGTAATCTGGTGTGCGCGAGCGACGAATTTACCTAGCACGACGAGGACGTTCGTCTCGAAATAATTCGGCCTCGGAGAACTGTAATCCTCTTAGGAGACGGATTACAGCCGACGAATGGGGGTGCGGCCGGGTACGATCGCGTCGAGACAGACTCCCTCGTCCTTGTCCTCATCGAGGTCGTTCGTCCTGCTCTCGCGACGATGACTCGCCTGTCGGCTGTGCTACCTCCTCGGGATTCTCGTGACGTTTCGAGGTGGTGCGCTGAAGGCCCTCGGGTCACCACCCGTTGCCCCCAGCTGGGCAATGCCGGCGGTGATGAGGGTACCAGCGGCGGCGGTGGTGGCGGTGGCGGCGGGCGTCTCGTCCGTGCCACGGCTCGGGCCGCGTTTCTCCAGATGATGATGATGGGACCTGACGGCCAATCGGCTCACGTGTACCGGTATCGGCACGACGATTCTCGGAGCGTCGCTCGGGCCACCGGGGTGGCCGTGACGAGCGCTCGAGCTCGCACCACCGCTCGTCACACCGGCCTTCACCCTCTTCCACTTTGCTCGACGATTCTGAAACCATATCTTGACCTGGACCTCGGAGAGCTTGAGGGCGTGCGCGATGTGGGAACGCTCCGTCAGGCTGAGGTACTTTTTCGCGTGAAACTCCCGCTCAAGCTCGAGCAACTGCTCCGACGTGAAGGCCGTTCGTCTTCGTCTCGCTTTCGCGCTGTTGCCGGAAGCCGGGGTCTTGCAGCCGCCACCGCTGCCACCGCCGGAAACGCCTCCTCGATCCTTGCCCGATTCAACGGTTATGTCCTCCTCGCTTTCCGCCGAGATTCGTCCGCTCTCGGATCCTGCAACAAGTGTTTTTCACCGATCAAACGGTTGTTTCGCTCGTCGAGACAGTGATTGTCGCATGCTGGATAGATGGTACGTGCGCCCGGGAAAAAACAGTTCATATCTGAATCATATCTGTAGAATCAGATACGATGAGACAAGAAAATTGGCAATATCTGTTCATGTAGTGTCATGACAGATCATGTATGCTTATATCTGAGCATGTATGATCATCTCAGAGCCATTTTGATAATTTTGAGAGCAGACCCATCTATACGAGGGTGGGGTGAAAAGTTTCCGGCCTGACCAAGAAAAACGATGTTTTAAAATTTTTTGTTTACTTTATTTTTCAACATAATCTCCATCAACACTGATACATTTCTCATAACGGTGTTCTAATTTAGTTATACCAGTTTTAAACGTAGATTCGTCAAGCTCCTCAAAATACTGATTTACAGCTTCGATAACTTCTTCGTTGCTCTTAAATCTTTTTCCGCCAAGCCATTTTTTGAGGTTAGGAAACAGGTAATAGTCACTGGGGGCTAAGTCTGGAGAGTAGGGAGGATGCGGCATCAATTCAAACTTCAATTCGTGGATTTTGGACATGGCAACAATCGACGAATGCGCTGGTGCGTTATCGTGATGAAACAAAACTTTTTTCTTCGCCAAATGAGGTCGTTTAATTTGCACCTCGTGCTTCAAACGTTGCAATAACTCTGCGTAGTATTGATCAGTGATAGTCTTACCCTTTTCAAGGTAATCAATGTATATAATTCCTCTCGCATCCCAAAAAACAGTAGCCATAAACTTGTTTGCCGATAAAATTGTTTTTGCCTTCATTGGGGTTGGTTCCCCTTTTCCAACCCACTGTTTTGACTGTTCTTTATTTTCAGGAGTGTAGTGGTGGACCCACGTCTTATCAACAGTTATGAATCGACGCAAAAATTCGTTTGGATTACGCCTATACAGCGCCAAATTGTCGGTAGAAATGGTTTTTCGACGCAGTTTTTGGTCGAGCGTTAGCAAATGCGGCACCCACCTTGCACACAGCTTTTCCATGTTCAAATGGTTGTGCAAAATATTTCGCACACGTTCAGCTGACATCCTACAGGTCTCAGCTATCTCATGCACTTTCAACCTGCGGTCTTCCAACACTATTTTATGGATTTTTTCAATCATCTCTGAAGTTGTGACTTCAACTTCAACGAGCCGTCCTGAGCGAGGCTCGTCAGAGGTGCTCACACGACCCATTTTAAATTCAGAAACCCACTGCTTAATAGTTGAATGTGATGGGGAGGAGTCTCCTAGTGCTGAATCTATCTCTTCTTTTATTTGTTTTGGTGTAAAACCTTTCAAATGGAAGTATTTGATGACAGCGCGTTTTTACAATTTTTCCATTTTTACGAAAACAACGGAAGCGTCTCGCGCAATGTGCTCTCAAACGCAAACTAACGTAGCGATTGGGCTGAAACTGTACATACAATCTCGGTAGGAATGGTACTGTAGGACGCCGCTCCAAAACTAGACCTAGTGGCACCATCTCTTGGTCAGGCCGGAAACTTTTCTCCCCACCCTCGTATAGCAGCAGGTCTGACCAGATCCAATCCCCAGGCAAGATCTGATCTTGTCGGACCAGATTTGATTTTATTGGGCCAGATCTGATCATGTCAAGCAAATCTAATCTTATTGGACCAGATCTGTCTGTCCGTATGAGAATAAAATACCGTGGATCCCAGTAGACCTGGACATCTATGAACAATAGACCTGCCCATATGATAGAATCATATTTTGTATGAACCATCAGACCAGGTATGACTCCGACTATATCAGAGCAAATCTTACCCTGTTGGGACAGATCAAATCTTGTTAGTGCAGTCATGAAGATATTAAAATGTTTACATATATAGAGCGGGGTTACTAACACGTCATCACTTGACGTTTTAATAATTAATAATATTATAGTAACTCACATGATCACATATAATACAGTCAGGTGAGGTGCCATATCTGAACGGATATCGTCTCATATCCTCATATATCGTTTCATATATTCAGATGTTTTCATGTGTGAACAACTGAACTGCATATACGACAAGGTATGAGTGTATAAGACTTCGCATATTTTCCAGGTTTGGTATCGTACCTGATGGGATAAAATTTTATATGAACGTGCCTGCTCATATATCACATCATATAGGTTCAGATATGATTTGAGGCTGCGAACTCGCATTGGTTCCTGACCAGATAAAAACATATATGAAATCTATGTAGCGGAGTCTGGTACCGTATTTTATCGGATATGATCTTATACGAACAGATACGTTCACGTATCACATCATGTATGTTCAGATACGAATTTACGGTACCAACTCGCCTTGGTACTTAGCCAGATATAAACAGATATGAGTTCATATATGGTCAGGCCAGATACTGTATTTGATCAGATATGATCTTCTATATGCATATGTGATGTGGAATATGATCAGACCTAATCATATATGATACTGTAAAATGTCAGATATAAATATAACTGATACTCGTATGACAATATCTGAAACATATATGACAATATCTGAAACATATATGAACATATCCACTCAGATATGAACTTTTTTTCCCGGGCGAGGAGAAATTGTTCTAGCCGATGTGAGTTACGACCTACTGGCTCGCCTAGTCCCATGTAGAGATTGACCGTTGGGGCTGGGACGGGCCTTCGCAGTTAGCCTTTCTAGAATATTCTGGTCGTGAGTATTTACCAATGAGGTGCCTTTGTAGAAATTATAAGAACGGCGCGATATCAGCCAACAGAGCCAACAATTATTGGGCTAATGATTTAATTCATTGTACCGCCAATATTGGTGATTGCACTTGGCCCTATGTGGGCTCTCTTAAAGGGCCTATGTAGAAATTGACCACTGGCTCTATGATGGGCCGTCACAGTTGGTCGATCTAGAAGTTAGTCTATCTAGAATATTGGGCCGTGAGTTTATTTGGGTGCGTGATAAATATTGAACCTACATCGGGTCAAGATTGGCCCGAGATTGGTCCTTATGGATACATATTTCATGGAATAACCTTGAAATAAATTGTGATTTGCGTATATGTCAGGTTTTAAAATTGGCATATTTTACTTACGTATGTTGGTTATTTACAAATGCCAATAATAGGCCAAGACTTGATTACAAAAACAGAACTACAAAATATAGACGATTAATATATAACGTGCCAGTTATTTGCCTATTCTGGCACAATATACAGATAATGAATAACCCAAGGCTGAAATTTAAAAAAAAGCAGGTATCGTCTGACCCACTTAGCCAATAAAGGGCTTAGATTAATTACATGTAATTTCCAGTATTTTAGCATTGCCAGTTTTAAAATTGGCAAAATTCAATGAACTATCACGGCTGTTTATTGGTTTCAATAGATGGGCCTGGATAAGTTTTAGTAATAGGCTGATATTGTGTCAGTTCTCAATTTATAACGGAACAATATTCGGCCAATGTAATTGGCAGTACTTCAGCATTACCAGTTTAAAAATTGGCAAATATTGTTTATCTATCTGACTATCTATATGACTGTCTGATGAATTTAAAAGATGGGCCATAATAGGTTTTAACTGTGGGCCGATATTGTGTCGGTTTTCAATTTAGAACGAAACAATAATGTGCCAATGTAATAGCCAGTATTTTAGGATTGGCAAATTTAGTTTAACTATCAGTGCTATTTATTAGTTTTGAAAGATGGGCCAGGATAATCTTTAGTAATCGGCCGATATTGTGCCCGTTCTCAATTTATAACGGGACAATAATGGGCCAATGTAATTGCTTTTATTTTAGCATTACCATTTTTTTTAATTGGCCAATATAGTTCAACCATCACGGCTATTTATTGGTTTTAAACGATGGGCCAGGGCAGGCTTTAGTGATGGGCCGATATTGTGCCGGTTTTCAATTTATAACGGAACAATATTGGGCCAATGGAATTGTCAGTATTTTAGTATCCCCAGTTTTTAAATTGGCAAATTTAGTTTAACTATCACGGCTGTTTATTAGTTTTTAAAGATGGGCCAGGACAGGCTTTAGGGATGGGCCGATATTGTGCCAGTTTTCAGTTTAGAGCGGAACAGTAATGGGCCAATATTGTTTCTCTTTTGTTGGCTTATACGATGGACCCAATATTGGCCTGATCGTAACATTGGGCATGGCAACCTCTACATGGGATTGAGCTCATGCGAACTGGCCAATAGTTGGCTCGCTATGAGCTAGTAATATCGTTAATGTTTTGTTATCCAGCCCAGTCACTGGCCAAATAGGCTCTTCCAATCGGCACAGTAACGGTTCACGACTGGTTGCCAGAGAAATAACGATGGCGCGGTAATGGCTGTGTAAGCGGGCCAGATCTGAACCATGCATGGTTGGTAATGGTAAACCTTGAATGGCTGCTAAGACTTGGCCAAATATCATACGCCCATATTGGCCAGGCAATTTCTGCCGCATCTTTTGCCGGAAATGAAAAACAAAAATTTTACCAATTACGAATATAAACATCCTAGTAGCCTCTTTTTTGTTTTCTCGTGCTTTACTTATGTCCATGTACATAGAATAATTGCATTATAAACGCTTTCTACATTGTTCAAGTTTTTACCTATCATCGGTATCGAACGTACGTCTTTTGCTCTAGTGTTGAGCGCCCTACCCACTTAGCCATCCTGACACTTATAGAATCCTTCGTTTGTTCGTTCCTTACTTTTATGCCGATAATTTGATTCGTGACATTAAAGTTTACCAACAATTTCTTCGGTCCATTTAGGCTGTGAAAATGACTCGCTCGTTTTGGGTGAAGTTCCGAAAAGCATACACTTCTGATCGAGCTGAAATTTCGCACCCAACTTCCTCTCGATATCCTGAGAGAAAGCCTTGACGGATTTTTTACGACTAGCAATAGTTTTCGATATATCGCATTGTAAAGTTTTATTATTTCACGCCATACGAGTATATCTATATATCCGATAGATACCCCCCACTCCTCCGGCCTCGCTGCTTCCTGACAAACAGTGCTCGCCCGTACGTGCATATCACTTGCCATGTGGGATGGGTTTGTTTGGGCCCTATTGGGTTTGGGCTTATTTAGTATATTAGGAGTGCAGTACGATAAATAACTTTCAATATACGATATATTGAAGACTATTGCTAGTCGCCAATATCCTTTTAAAGGTTCTCTTGGAATATTAAAAAGAAGGTCTGTGCAAAATTTCAGCCTCATCAGTGGGATATGCTTTTCGAAAGCTTTTCCCTTGTTGTTACGTGATATTATTACGGTTTAACGACCTGCATTTGCAAAACGCCTAAAAACAAACCATCAATGGCTGGAATAGATCTGGCAAGCCGTTCATCCGCCTACAGTGCCCCAATGCTGGTCGACGAATTGTTGGCCGATTATCAGCAAACAGTTTAATGGCCGAATACTGGCATTTTTGTTACGACAGGCGACCCTATATGCGTACCCAGCTGATCTTGATGACAAATGACAAAGTGAGGTTATGTGATTACGTGCAGTTCCATCGAGCGATTGGCTTATGGCTGGCTAAGCAACTTGAGTTAAAGATGGCGTTGCGAATGCAAGCATTCTCAAGTAGGTATCGCGCCATGGCCTAGTCAGCTATGAGGCTGTGCACCCCTTGGCTAGTCACTGCCCAGCCGATCTTGGTCACGAATGACTAAGTGTGGTTATGTGAATACGTGTAGTTCCATCGAGCGACTGGCTCATGGTTGGTTAAGCAACTTGAGTTACAGATGACGTTGCGAATGAATAAAATCCTCAAGTCGGTATCTCGCGATGACCTAGCCAACACTTCCCAACTGCGGCCGCACTAGCCGGAATAAATGATCGGACAAATGCAATTTAAGGTTATGTAATTCTATGCGATTATCGCTCTCAATGCGAACGCAATTGAGTCATTGATCCGATAATGTTATTTACATTTGTTAATCCACCCATTTTTCAATAGTCCGACATTGTGTAGGGTGACATATGTAGACAATGAGAAAATTCAGAAATTGAACAAGTAGAACTGGCTCAGTGGACAACGTCACAACTCATCACCCAGAGGTCCCGGGATCGAAACCACGTTACGGCGTAAGCGTTTGTCTGAGATAATTTAAAATTCAACCATTAATATATTTACAGCGCAAATATCATAATTATAATTAATGAACAACGAAGAATATCGTAAAAGGGTCCAATGATGTAAATAATGTACGAGGGTGGGGTGAAAAGTTTCCGGCCTGACCAAGAAAAACCATGTTTAAAAATTTTTTTTGCTTTTGTTTTTCAACATAATCTCCATCAACTCTGATACATTTCTCATAACGGTGTTCTAATTTAGTTATACCAGTTTTAAACGTAGATTCCTCAAGCTCCTCAAAATACTGATTTACAGCTTCGATAACTTCTTCGTTGCTCTTAAATCTTTTTCCGCCAAGCCATTTTTTGAGGTTAGGAAACAGGTAATAGTCGCTGGGCGCTAAGTCTGGAGAGTCGGGAGGATGCGGCATCAATTCAAACTTCAATTCGTGGATTTTGGACATGGCAACAATTGACGAATGCGCTGGTGCGTTATCGTGATGAAACAAAACTTTTTTCTTCGCCAAATGAGGTCGTTTAATTTGCACCTCGTGCTTCAAACGTTGCAGTAACTCTGCGTAGTATTGACCAGTGATAGTCTTACCCTTTTCAAGGTAATCAATGTATATAATTCCTCTCGCATCCCAAAAAACAGTAGCCATAACCTTGTTTGCCGATGAAATTGTTTTTGCCTTCTTTGGGGTTGGTTCCCCTTTTCCAACCCATTGTTTTGACTGTTCTTTATTTTCAGGAGTGTAGTGGTGGACCCATGTCTCATCAACAGTTATGAATCGACGCAAAAATTCGTTTGGATTACGCCTATACAGCGCCAAATTGTCGGTAGAAATGGTTTTTCGAAGCAGTTTTTGGTCGAGCGTTAGCAAACGCGGCACCCACCTTGCACACAGCTTTTCCATGTTCAAATTGTTGTGCAAAATATTTCGCACACGTTCAGCTGACATCCTACAGGTCTCAGCTATCTCATGCACTTTCAACCTGCGGTCTTCCAACACTATTTTATGGATTTTTTCAATCATCTCTGAAGTTGTGACTTCAACGGGCCGTCCTGAGCGAGGCTCGTCAGAGGTGCTCACACGACCCATTTTAAATTCAGAAACCCACTGCTTAATAGTTGAATATGATGGGGAGGAGTTTCCTAGTGCTGAATCCATCTCTTCTTTTATTTGTTTTGGTGTAAAACCTTTCAAATGGAAGTATTTAATGACAGCACGTTTTTCCAATTTTTCCATTTTTACGAAAACAACGGAAGCGTCTCGCGCAATGTGCTCTCAAACGCAAACTAACGTAGCGATTGGGCTGAAACTGTACATACAAGTTCGGTAGGAATGGTACTGTAGGACGCCGCTCCAAAACTAGACCTAGTGGCACCATCTCTTGGTCAGGCCGGAAACTTTTCACCCCACCCTCGTACAAACAAAATCACGAAAATATAAATATATGGCTACAAGTTGTTTTTTTTATCTTATCGCCACCTAATTTTTTGTTCCCAGTCGCTAGCTCAAACACTAGGTCATGGCTAGGTCAGAAGTATAATACAGCCGTGGGATATTTTTTTCTATCTAGTCAGCATCTAAATTTTTGTATTCAGTCACTAGAGGACCAATGCGTTACATGGGTAGTTAATCGCTAAGACGGCTAGCTATTGGCGATTCGGAACATCACTTTACTAGTTTGTGGCTAGGCGGTGATAAGTTACGTTTTCCACTCGGGTAACGACACTCGTGTACTGCCTCACGCGTCTTTTTGACTTAGCCACCGCGACCTTGTTAGTTTATCCGATTAACGTTGCCGAACCACGCGCGCGCGCCGACCAAGTGCCGCGAACGTCCTGCTTTTAATTCGTTCGTCAATAATATTCCCCCTATTGACCCTCCGGATATTACAGGACACAAAGAGGCGAAACTCGTTTTATGTTTATAAAATAAAGCGACCTCGCGAGGGATGCCTCTCGTATCGTCGTTGCCATAATCCGTCGCGTCTATTTCCCGTGTACAGTGAGAAAAAAAAACCAATTGAATGAAAACAATATATTGGTTGATTCAAATAAATGTCCGATCGCGGAGTGCCACCGATATATGAGATTGTCACATTCAGAGATGGGCATACTCGGATACTTTCAGTATTCGAGTAGGAAAATAATACCAAACACATTTTTAGATGGATATTCATTTTTTTCGATAATTAATCGACCTCCATTCAGTACTCGTTCTGAAAATGAATAATGAATGCAGTTGAATTCAGTATTCGTTCTGAAAATGAATAATGAATCCTACTGGATTCAGTATTCATTTCAATATGAATAATGAATCCAGTTGGATTTAGTATTCATTCCAAAATGAATAATGAATCCAGTTGGATTTAGTATTCATTCCAAAATGAATAATGAATCCTTCTGAATTCAGTATTCATTTCAACATAAGTAATGAATCCAATTCGATTCAGTATTCATTCCGTATTCGGATATCATCAAATTGAATAATCGGGAAAAATTGACAGAAAACATGTTTATTCTATTGAAGCATTATCGTCCGATCACATTATATTTACCCAAGGGAAATCGCGCTCTTAG
Source organism: Ophion obscuratus (assembly GCA_964007375.1). Taxonomy (NCBI): domain Eukaryota; kingdom Metazoa; phylum Arthropoda; class Insecta; order Hymenoptera; family Ichneumonidae; genus Ophion; species Ophion obscuratus. Next base: position 24,766,440 of record OZ023324.1, read on the forward strand.
TATCTAGTAACTGAAGAAATTGGACATTATATTTGTCCCATTTCCATTGTCAATTTTTCCAGATTATTCAATTTGATGATATCCGAATACGGAATGAATACTGAATAGAGTTCAATTTATTACTTATGTTGAAATGAATACTGAATTCAGTTGGAATCATTATTCATCTTGATACAAATACTGAATCCGGTAGGGTTCATTATTCATTTTCGGAACGAATTTTGAATAACTTTCTTTAGTATTCATGAATTAAAAAAAAATGAATATGCCTGGTTACAATAGTATAAAATATTGGAAAATATGATTGGGTCAAATAACATATTATTTCATTTGAAAATCTCTTCTGTTCTCTGAATATTTACATTATCCTTCAAATAAAATTATATTCTATTGAAATCATTCTATATACAATCCGTAGATGTATGGATGAAACAATTAAGCGGTTGCTACATTTTTTATTTCGTACAAAAATATAACCAATAGAATGAATTATTTATTTACGACATCGAAACGAATGGGCCATGGGAACTAAGTTTTTCAATTTGTTTTAAGGGGTTACCCCCACTTGCGATTTGGAAAAAATCGATTTTTTTTATTGCATTTTTTTGAAGTATAAGCATCTGAGAATATGTCCTGAAAATTTCAAGTCGATCCGAACAAAATTGACTGAGATATGAGCGTTGAAAGAGAAGAATCCGTTGTATAAACGACCGGTTAATTGAAACTTTTAATGCGTTTTTCTCAAAATGGCATTTCTGAAGTCGGTGACCAAGATTACTCAAACACTAATGAACCGATCTTCTTGAAATTTTGCAGACTTATTTAATACATAAAAATGTGGTCTTTAATCGTTCGATTTATTTTTCGAAAAAAATGGCCGTTTTATAGCCAAAAAACGGCCGTTTTTTTTCGTTAAAATCGAACCATTAACTTTGACTGTCCGCCATTTTGTGAAAAATGAATATTTTTTAAAATCCTTCGATTAAAGACTAGTTTATACTTATATTTGACTAAATCCATCCGCATTTTTTTTTTCGGATGATCCACTTCGCCGCAATGTTGGTCACCGCAAACCGTGTATATAAAAACATTATTTCATTGACGGCCATTTGCCACTAAACAATGTAATATTTTTCAATAAAAAAATTACTAAAAGTTCTTCAAGATGTGTTCTTTAAGATGGTATATTGATCGATTAGAAAAGTTTTGTAGTTTTCTTAAAAAAATTCATGAAAAAGGCCTTTTTTGCGCTACAAGTTGGGGTAACGCCTTAAATCATAAATAAAAGTGAGCATTAGAATGATCAGAAATGTTGAATGTATCTTGAAAAATACATTGTCCATGGAAGTACGTAGGATTTTTCTTTTATATTGCATAGTTCATTTGTTATTGACAATTATCTGACGATTTTTTAGTCAATTTTTTGGAAAAGTGAAAAATTTGCCTAAAAAATCGTCAGATAATTGTTAATAACCAATGAACTATGCAATAAAAAAAATCCTACGTACTTCCATAGACAATGTATTTTTCAAGATATATTCGACATTTCAAGTGAGTCGGTTGGAAATTGTCTGAGTTATGCTTCCGGCCAACTTAAAAAATGTAGTTTTGAGATAATCGGCGCGCAGCCGCCATTTTGAAATTAATCGCTTCGAAAAAATTATTGTATACAGTCACTGATATGTATGATAAACACCCTTTTTTGTAATCTCGATTTATTTTGTAGTTTTTCTGAGAAAAAAAATGCCTATTTTTTCGGCCTCTAGAGTAACCTAAGGCCTTAAATCTTAAATAAAAAGTGAGCATTAGAATGATCATCCACGATAATAGTGGAGAGAATATGAGATATTCAACTGATGAGAACAGACACTACACTTCGATCTTAGCCACGGGCCGAGAAGCTGTACTCTTTAGAGTTCCTCCGGCGTTTAAGGGGCTATACCAGTGTGACACTTTCAAAAAATCAATTTTCTTTGTTGCTTTTTTCTACAGTTTATACTTTCAGGAATACCATTATCATATATATATATATATATATATATATATATATATATATATACAGGGTGTCCCATTTTAATCTTACATCTAAATTTTCTCGAAAAATATTGCTCGGACGAACTATTGTGTGGAACAAAACTTCTAGGGATTGAAGGGGGACGTTTGAAAAAAATTTATTTAAGGAGCCAAAATTCAAAATGGCGGCGTTACAAAGGCTGACATGTTTTTTTGAAACGGAAACATAACTTTTTTTTATTGCCAAAAAATTTGTCAGCTGAAAACTAAAAACTTTTGTTGAAAAATTTTTTTGATAAAGTTCATAGTTTTCAAGTGAGAACGTTTGATAAAGTTCATAGTTTTCAAGTTCTGGGTAACGCGAATGGTCTGCAACAGACTCAGCCATGCAACCTCCTACGCTTTGGCTAACGCAAATGCCGGTGGTAGGGACAATTAGACTAAATGTCTCACGGCAAGCCGCTCAATGTTGTATTTTCGAATGTATGATCACTTGAACAAAAAAAGAATCAAATTTTTTTGTTGAAAATTTTGGTTTTCTTTTGTTTTTTTGTTTTCAAATTTGGACGATATTTCATGAGAAAATTTTGGAGGAAAATCGATGAAAAATAGTTTTTTTCCATTTTAATAGCGTTTGTGCCATTTTCAGGCCCAAAAACGTAGTTCTTTAAATCCTTGACGAACTTTGATCACGATGGGTAGAAAAACACACACACACACACACACATACACAAATCCTGGATACATCTGAAATAATTGAAAATGATGTTCTCACTTGAAAACTATGAACTTTATCAAAAAATGTTTTCAACAAAAGTTTTTAGTTTTCAGCTGACAAATTTTTTGGCAATAAAAAAAAGTTATGTTTCCGTTTGAAAAAAACATGTCAGCCTTTGTAACGCCGCCATTTTGAATTTTGGCTCCTCAAATAAATTTTTTTCAAACGCCCCCCTTCAATCCCTAGAAGTTTTGTTCCACACAATATTTCGTCCGAGCAATATTTTTCGAGAAAATTCAGGTGTAAGATTAAAATGGGACACCCTGTATATATATATATATATATCAATATCATTTTATCGTGCTAGTTAAATCTTTAAACGCGTTTTTTCTCGAAATGAGATTTTGTCAGATTTTCTGACATTGTAACTCAAAGAGCAATTGTCCGATTGACTTGAAATTTCAACTGAGTACTTGTAGTAAGTATTGAACTGAGTTTGAACTTTTTTTTTTGCGTCTCCGAAGGCAGCGCATAAGTCGCTTGGATCTCGATATTTTTCTATGAAAAAAAAATTATGTAATAGAGGTCAAATATAGCCGAATATATTTTTAATTTTTCGAAACATTTAATTGAGTACTTTTCTCCAAAAAAATTCCCGAAAATCACCAAAATTTTCAGCGTTCACACTGGCATAGTCCCGTAGGTAGATTTTCCGTTACGAGAAACGAGCGCGCGTGCGGCTTCTAGTGTTTACTGCTAGAACTACGGATTTCCTCACACTTGTAATTTCGGTGGCGCTCGGCCATGATTCGGACCAATTTTTTCAAACGCGCAAGAAACAAATTTTATTTTGGCATAATTTTTTAACCAATTCGGACATTTGCTTAATATTTTTCAATCGAAAATAAATTAATATTAAAAAAAATAAATAAATTAATATTAATATTAAAAATAATAAATAAATTAATATTAATATTAAAAAAATAAATAAATTAATATTAAAATTAATATTTCAACGAATAATGTACTTGAAAATCAATATCGGATATGGGGGGAAAAAAATAAAATACCACATTTACAAATTCAATTTTTCTTGTGAACTCGAATCAACAATATTCGTGTTCTGAATTGAAACGCTTTTTTTCGTTCCTTGCAGAAAATGCATTCAAATCTATATAATTTGTTCGCGATAATTTTAAGATAGTTTCAACAATATATTGTTCTCGGCCACCAATATTTCTTTCGAATGCAAAAAAAAATTAATTTTATCATGTTTTTAAAGTCAATTGCGTTTTGTTTGGACCAATAAATCCGATTATTTACAATTTTACAATTAAATCAACGAAATTTCAATCAATAACACCAATGATATTGGACCAATGATTTTTTTTTCTCAGCGTATAAAGGTATGTGCCCCCCCCCCTGCCCACTCGTCTCGCTAAAAGCGTACACGAGTACGCGATGATCGATTCTCGGAAGGATCTTGGCGGCGCATACCAAATTACGCGGCTCTCCGACGATAGAAGTGGCGGCGGCGCTGGTGGTGAACAGGAAGAAAAAAAAAAGAGGAAAGAAAAAACGATATACGTCGAGAACTGACCGTGACGAGACTTTGACAAATCGTGAACGGGCGAAAGACTACCGTCGTCCTCGCTGTCGGTCGGGAACGGATTCGCTCCCGGTCCGTCTTCGCCGGGATAGCGAGCCGCGCCGAAAGCAAGATGTTGCTGTTGGTAGTGGTGGTGATGGTGGAGGTGGTGTTGATTTTGCTGTTGCTCGAGCCGCTGCTGCTGGTAGTGCTGCTGGTGAGAGGGATACGGTGATGGGCGATGCGACGAGATGGTTCCGTCTCCGGCGGAAGAATGTACCTCACCGCCGTACATTCTCACGGGCAGCCAAGCACCGTACAATCCCAATGGCATCGCGAATCCTGTGTTTTTGTGTTTTTTGTTTTCGTACCGTAACATATTTACGTCCAGTTCGAGGTTTGTTTTCGTCGTGCACATATATCCGCTTTGACCGTAGCCCCAAACTTGATTCAAGGAATTATAATATACCTGGTAAAGCGCTCGCGGCCGTCGCGAGGCAGTGTCGCCTATAGAGATATTGCCTTCCGCGCTCGATACTCTCGTCGTCGTCGTCCTCGTCGTCGTCCTCGTCGTCGGCAGCCGCGACGGTTGCGGCGTTGTTCTTTTCGCCCCCGTCGACGCTTCGTTGTGTGCTTCGCGTGGAATCAACGATCAGCTGTTGACTCGTGCCGTTACCGATCAGGCTCTCGATCGTGAAGGGCCTCGGGGCTGGTCTCTGGTGGTGACGAGGCCTGCTCGAAAGTGGCCCCTCAACCATCGAGCCGATCTCGGTTTTTTCGATCGTACCGTCCATCGTCGTCTTCCTCTCCTGTTCTGTCTCTCTCTCTCTCGCGCCGATCTCGCGAAATTAACCCCTCCCCCACCCTCTACCCGTCCCGTTGATGAACACCTTGGCACGTTCGCACCTTTGGTACGGAAAAACACGTCGCGTGTCGCGGCACTGCGGTGGTGGGCGATCCGTTGGGAGCCGCACGCGCGGATCGACCGTACGAGTGGCGTGGTCGGCCGACGACTGCCGGTTCACCACGAAACCGGGGGGTAGTTTCCCCCCTCCCGAGCCCTGCTATCTCTCT
>OZ023324.1:24772032-24806755 GCA_964007375.1 Ophion obscuratus
GGGTGGAAGACGCAGAGAGAGAGGTGGTTGCCCCCCTCGCGGATCTCGCTTGTCGCGTTGAGCTGCAATTAGGCACTGCCTCGACGGGGCGATCGGGGTTCCTCTCGTCGCGCCGCAGAGAGTACGCGGGAGGGTGGAAGTCGTATTTAACTTGCTTGTTCACTTGAACTCGGAAATAACGGGAGAGCACTGCAAAAGCAAATGTGTTGCTTTTAGACAATTTAGGGGTGTAAATGCCTGTAGACACTTTTTACAGGTTTCAACGCGTGTGAATTGAGCGCGCTACCTATTTAGCCATTTCAACACTTGTGTAAACCTTTTTTTTTTGCATATTTTTATCATTCTACCCGAGTAGAAATTGCGCTTGCCTGTTTGAGTTACAACCTAGTGTCTGATTCGCCCAATTGAGCTCATACGAAGTGACCGATGGTTGGCTCGCTATGAGCAAGTAATATTGTGAATGTTTGGTTATCCAGCCCTAGTCTAGTCACTGCCCAGCTGATCTTGGTCACAAATGACAAAGTGAGGTTATGTGACTACGTGTAGTTCCATCGAGCGAATGACTCATGGCTGGCTCGCCAACTTGAGTTTTAGATGGCTGAGCGAAAGAAAAACATTCTCAAGTGGGCATGACGCGATGACCTAGCCAACACTAGTTAGCTGCGGCTATGCACGCCTTGGCTAGTCACTGTCCAGCCGTTCATTCGAAGTATTGTCCCTCCCCATTTACACATTTTTTTCCATCTCTCTGGCAATACATAAATACCGCGAGCATTGTCTTTTTTCCGAAGCGATTTGGCCGTGCCGTCGATGTTTGACGCTTCGCCAAGTGAAAGCCACGATTTTCTGCCTTTGGGATTCTCGAAATATATCCATTTTTCATCGCCAGTAACAATTCGATGCAGGAAACTCTTTCTATTCTGCCGCAAAAGCAACATTTATGAAGTAGCTCTTCGATTTTCCATTTGTCTCTCAGTCAACTCATGCGGCGCCCACTCTCCTTCCTTATGAATTTTTCCCATGGCGTGCAAGCGTTCCGAAATACATTGTCGTCTTCATCCTATAGGCCTCCGAAGTAACTCTAGTGGCGCAGCCCTTGCGGCGAGTTTTGGCAAAACTTGGATTGGTTTTCGTCTGCTAGTGCAGTATGCCGGTCGCCATTTAAATCAGGTGTTTGCGCGAGTGACAACAGCGCGTGTGATGTTTACGTTGTAAAAACAGCGTTTCACGTCATATTTGGGATTCTTGACGCGTGTCTAACGAAAAACTTTTCCCATCACAGTCCTTTTCTCACCAGCAACAATTTCGCGAACTTCCGATACATGATGACTATCGAAAGTTTTCTGCCTATATTACAACATCCTTTATATAAATTTCCGATGTAAACAATAATTTAAACAGAAATTTTGTTGTACGGCAGAAAAAAATGTGTGTGCAGCCAATGTACGCAATTTCATTAACATTCTTTTCGTCACATACCTATAGATATGCTTTTAGGGCGAAAGGAAGTCATGAGGATACATTGAAATCCGCATGTAATCGTTATTAGTTCCATCACACTATTTTATTTTATTTACAAGCATATTCCATTCACAATGTGAGATCTACAATCGATGATGCTTGCTCAAGCCTAGCTCTTTCGTGTTTGTGCCGGTTTGACTTAACCGCCATACGCCAATCCAAGTTTTGCCATCGGCAGCCGTTGCGCGGCGCCACCACGAAAGTTACTTCGGAGGCCTATAACTCTTGCAGATCGGCGTCTGCAAATGTTTGCGGTCTTCCCGGGCGCTTCTTGTCCCCAGTCTCGAAATCGCCACTTTTGAACCGCTTGAACCAATCTTCACACGTTGTTTTTGACGGTGTATATGTTCGCCGTAGGCCTTCTCAAGTAACCGCCGTGCTTCAGCTGCTACTTTTTTTAGGTTCAAGCAGAAAAGCAATGCTTTCCGAAAATGCTGTTTATTTGGCACGAACTTTGACATTTTCGAGGTTAGAAAAAAAGGCCGTTGTGCTGCGATATTTGTCGATACTACATCTGTTAGTATTCTCAACAGATGTCCAAGCTATAAAAGCACCCAATTTCAGACCTGTATGCCGACCACATGTGTCGCTAGCGCCATCAATGTGTGAAACCAGCAACTTAGTTGCGCACCCAATATATTTACAGCGCAAATAACATAACCCTAATTAATGAACAACGAGGAATATCGTAAAATGGTCCAATAATGTAAATAACGCGCAAAAAACCACGAAAATATAAATATGTAGCCGGAAATGTTTTTTTTTTATCTAATCGCATCAAGCTTACAAAATTCGAAATAAAATTCGAAAATACGTATATCCGGGCGTGTAATTTTTCATTCTTTGTTTTACAAGCGTCCGCGTGCGACGTGCCGCGGCTAATCACCGCGTGCACCAGCTATATTTAGCCTCGTCAACCAAGAGGGCGCTACTAACGAGAGCGAGACCCGCAGCCGCGTCAAGGATGGGCGGTGACGCGACCCGTCAAATTTACGAGAAACGACCTCTCTCTCTCTCACTCACTCTCGTCTCGCCGGATTAATTTCCGTACAAATAGTCTCGTAAGATGTTTGCCCGCGAGCGTGCTAATGGCGCGTGTTCCGGCGAATAAAATTGCAAAAAACAAAACAACGCAAAAAAACGAACCAACGACTCGGCTGATACGAGGAGACGAGCGAGTAAAAGCGGCACGGGGGATACCGGGCGCTGCTATCGATTCGCGGCGAGAATTATGAGAGTAGTAACGCGCGAGCGACGGGCCACAGTCGTATCGCTTCTCCGACTTTGTCACGCTCGCGAGAGCATCGCACGCTCGCGAGAGCATCGTATTATTTGCCGCATAATTCATACGCCCGAGCGAGCACGCCGCGGATGACGCGCGTTCCCGCTCTCGCCAACGGGATTATTCGTACGATGCACGAGCTTTCCCGGCTGCGAGAATATTCTCCTTCTCCATCGATGCCACTCGAGCAGGCCGATTCCTATTTCTCGCCCGGAGTCGAGTCGCCTCTGGCCGAGAGAACGAGACGGTGTTACTTCTATAATTCGTTGGTGATATTGACGATGTTCCTTTGTCGGCTAATGAATCGTGCGCGCGCGTGAGTGGCGTACGAAAACGAAGACACGATGCGATCGGCCGCGCGAACCTTTTGCATACGCGAGACGCGTACGAGAGCGAACAGCAGCGTGGACGCGCAACCCCCCCCCCCCCCCCGCGCCACTGACCGGCCGTCGCTGACCCGTGCGTTATCGCGAGATCGGAGGCTGCTCGGGGGCTTGGCGAATTTGGTGACTGCCGAAAACAAAGTCCTGATGTTGTCGCGCGGGGACCCAATTGGATAATCATACTTCCAAGTTGGGCAGAAGCAATGCGGATGATCGCATCGGATCACTGCGTAATACTAAAACGTCGCAAACGGCGTTGATTTTAATCGGGACTCGTCGCCATTGTGATCCAATGTACGAATTCAATTTTCATCCCGAGAGATTGCCACGTTGTCGAACGGAATCCGATACGAATGTCGAAGGATTTCCGCATGAGGTGATCGGAGTTTTAGAAAACAAATACCCGAGTAAAAATCATTGTATATACTTAGATACAATTATATGAAAATCATATACAATCATATGTATTTATATATAGGTTTATAGACAGGGTGTCCAAAAGGAAGTTGCCAAAACTAAATAAGTGTCTCTTCCCTCCATGAATTCAATAGGGATTTTTCTAAGGCGCATACCTGAGGCCCCGCAGTTTTATTCCAGCCGTGGTTGAAGCAAGTACGCGCGCGTCAAAATGAGTGAGCTCACCACGGAAGAAAAAGTATATCTTATTGAGTGCTCATTCTCGAGGGGAAGAATTTATAGTAATGCGTATAGAGGGTTTCGTACTAAGTTTGGAACTCATAGAGTTGCCAGCGAAAACACTCTGAAAAGGTAAGAATTTAATATTTATTCATATTCATCTATCAAACAACTTGTGTTTCAATTCAATTAAACTGCATTGAAGTAATTTTACGTTAATTTTTGTAGGATAATCGATAACTTCGTGAAGTATGGTACACGCCAGGACCGTAGACACGAGTTGCCAGGTCCGTCTGTTACGGTGACGACACCAGAGAAGATCAACGAAGTTGAGAATTATTTCAAACAAAATCCAAATGATTCGATTCGGAAAGCTGCTCAAGCATTAAAAATAACCAAATCATCATTACACAACATTTTGAAATATTTTTTAACGTTTCATCCGTATAAAATAAGCACTCGTCAATTGTTAACTGAACATGCCGAAACGCAACGAATTTTGTAACACTATTACGGGAATGTTTGAAGCCGAAGAACTTAATGAGAAATTGATTATTTATTCCGATGAAGCACATTTTTGGATGAATGGGTACGTAAACAAGAAATATTACCGGTTTTGGGGAACGGAAAATCCCAACATATCGCTAGCGATGTCCCTTCATCCACAGGAAGTAACGGCATGAGCAGCGATTTCAGTAAAAGGAATTTATTTGCAATTCTTGGAATCTACGGTAACAGGAGAGAGCTACAAACAGCTTTTGGAAACGAAATTCTTCCCTTATGCAAAAAAGAGGGGACTGGTTAAAAAATGTTACTTCATGCAAGATGGAGCGACTCCGTACCGGACTCATGAGGTGTTTGAAGCTATTCATCGCGTATGTGGGACTCGAGTAATCGGTCTGGGGTACCCTAAATTTGCTCAAGGCGGACTAGAATGACCTCCGTACTCACCGGACCTGAACCCTTGTGATTTTTTCTTGTGGGGTTACATTAAAGATCATTGTTACGCTAAAAACCCCAGCACAGTAGAAGAACTGATCGCGGCCATCCAGGACGTGGTTCGCGGCATTACGAACGATATGTTGGACACAGTTTTTCACAGTTTTCAAAAGAGAATTGATTTTTGTGCACAATCTAACGGTTCGCACTTCGAAAATATCTATCATTAAACATTGTACTTTTTCCTTATTTTTATAAGCCGTAATAAATTGACATAAAAAATATTTGACTCGATTTTATTTGGTGCGTTTAAAACTGCAGAGTTTCCTCTATTTAAAGCAATTTGGCTTTTGTGATTCTGTGCACGTGTTTTAAAATGACAGTCGATTAGTTTCAGCAACTTCCTATTGGACACCCTGTATAATTGTTTATAACTCTATACATTCGTATATATAATCCGATATAAATGTACTTCCGTCAAATTTGATTTGATAAAATTATACCTAGTACTGTATATAATTATATATATAGGTGAAAATTTTATTTACGGTATATAAAATTGTATATGTATATGAGTACTTTTATTTTCTTTTGAAATACATATAATTGTATATATCTTTACATGGCTTCATATATGATTAGATATAGAAAAAGTTTTCTTTGGTTTTATTCGCGTATGGAAGCAGGTAAATCAAAAGATTGTTTATTAAAAGTTAACAAATTATGTTTTGATGCAATATATTAACCAAATTTGATTACAATTATTGGGTTTCTTACAGAGATAATTTCCAATTCTGATCAGTTGATTAATATTAGTTTTTTCTTGATATTTTACTAACAAAATGTCATCGCTTGCTTCGACTGGTATAATATGTGTCACAATAGCTTTTTTTACTACATGACAAAACATATCAACGTATTTTACATTGAAACGTTGAATTATAAAATATAAACCTGAGTAAAAATGAATATATGTAAACATATTTAATTGTATATACTAATATACAGTTATGTACGATCGTATATGAATATACACAATTATATACGTTTGTATACAAATATATAAAATTCTATCGGGCAAGTTTTTGTATATGGTCAATGAATATACAATTATATATGTTTATATATATTCATTTTTATTCGGGTGTACACTGAGAAAGAAATCCTTGATCCAATATTATTGGTGTTATTGAATGAAATTTCGTTGATTCAATTGTAAAATTGTCGGTGTGAATAATCGGATTTATTAGTCCAAACAAAACGCTATTGACTTTAATGATATGATAAAATTGAAAGTTTTTTTCATTCGAAAGATATATTGTCAGCCGAGAACACTATATTATTGAAAGCATCTTAAAAATTATCGCGAACAAATTATATAGTTTTGAATGCATTTTCTGCAACGAACAAAAAAAGAGTCTCAATTCATAATATGAATATTGTTGATTCGAGTACCCAAGAAAAATTTAATTTCGCTCTTATGATTCAGATAAAAATGTTATTGAGGAAATATGTTATTTTATTTTTTTCACCATTTCCGATATTTTCAAGTACATTATTCGTTAGAATATTAATATTTTATTTTTATTGAAAAATATTAAGCAAATGTCTGAATTGGTTAAAAAATTATGCGAAAAAAAAACTTGTATCTTGCGCATTTGGTTGAAAAAATTCAAGCAAATCATGGCCGAGCGCCACCGAAATTATAGGTGTGAGGAAACCCGTAGTTCTCGGACTAACCGCTAGAAGCTCTACTTAAGGAGAGAAAATCTACTTAAGGAGGTACGGTGATTGGAGCGGGTTGAAGATACAAGCCCAATTTTTTTTTTTATAGCTTTGTCGAGACCTTCGTCCATGCGTATGCGGAGTTTCCACGAGATTTACCGTACACTTTCCGAGTTATTAATTGTTAAAGTTGGTGAATTAGTCACACGTAGACGACAAAATGTGCCTGCCCTCTCATATATCGATTTTTTTGTGCTACTTGGAGCCAAGAAACACGTAAAAAAAACTGATAGTTGCGTTCGTTGAATCTTTGTGATCGATAAGGCACCTTGAATTGGAAAGCTCACCGCAGAAATAAGCAATGAATTTAGAAATAAAGTCGCATAAACCGAAGTTTTCGGAGAGCGAGACTTCTCGTGACGTAACAGCAGCCATCTTGCTCGACGTGTGGCAGCGCCGGATACCCGTGCAAATTTGATTCGTCTATAGGATATTTTCAACGCGAATTAAAAATATGTTTGTGCGAAGCCGTACATTTTTTAATGGGTTATAAAGGGCCTTTCGTCGATATTTACTTGAAGTTCTTTTACGTGCAGCAAAGGCATCTCAATTTTTCTGGCGACATGTACCTATACAACGCATCTATATATAAATCCAGCATGGGAGAACCGTCATATAAAATAAACGTTCCTTTTCATACCTAAGAATATTGTGAAAATTGGAAAAGGGAAAAATAACATAACAATCGATGAAATATGTTTTGACTTTGGACAGATTGGACATTGGACATTGAGGTTAACTTCAACGCGACGTTTTTTATTTGCAATCGCAATATTACCTGTTCATTTTCTAATTCTTGTCCGTCAGAATCTACCTTTGTCTCTAAACTGTACTTCAGGTACAATCCCGTTACTCTTTTGATAAACTTCCACAGTATTTTCATTCTCCATGTTAACCGGCTACAAAAAATAATAAGCCGGGCGCGTGGAACCGATGACAGCCACCGGAAATGCGACGATGCTAAACGTCAACGATATGGCGTACTACTGAAGTCGAGTAGTAGAATATTAAGGTTGTTTCCATATTATAAAAATAATAGGAAACTCGAAATTCAATACTTCAAAAATATTTCTCGAAAAATAGGCCACATATATATATCTAAAACGTGGCGATATTGCGGCGTGAAATAGACTCTAAGTTTACTAGCATGGTCATGACCGTACCTCCTTAAACGCCGGAGAAACTCTAAAAAGTATCGCTTCTTGGCCTGTGGCTAAGATCAAAGTGTAGTATCCGTTCTTAACAGTTGAATATCTAATATTCTCTCCATGGATATTCCATTGGATATCTGATATTTTCTCCACTATTATCGTGGATGATCATTGTAACGCTCACTTTTTATTTAAGATTTAAAATAAATTGAAAAACTTACGTCTCATGGCATATTCGTTTCGATGTATTCAAGAAATAAATCATTCTATTGATTATATTTTTGTACGAAATGAAAAAATGTTGTAGCAACCGCTTAATTATTTTATCCATACATCTACGGATTGTATATAGAATGATTTCAATATAATACAATTTTATTTGAAGGATACTGTAGATATTCACTCGCACACAGCTAGGCACTCCGCAGCACCACATTTATTTGGATCAACCAATATATATTTTTTATTTAATTGGGTTTTTTTTTCTCAGTGTAGAACGTCAATAACTACTAAAAGATACCTATTACATTTTTATTTTTCACGTAGCGGGTGTCATCAAGAACGAAAATGCAAAAAAACGAAAGTTTTACATCATAAATCTGATTGAGACTAATCTAGCAGGTAAACCATCACCAAAAAATAGGTAAAAACGTGGTTTTTGATCCACTATATACGAACCCGAACTCTAAACCGTCAAATTGAAAATGGCGGATCCAATATGGTGGCTATAAATGGCAAAAACTATAGGATTTTTTCCAAATTTGATAATCTATTTTTTTGGGAACTTATTTCATGTAACAGCGACCTCGAAAACCCCCGAGTACCAACTTTTGCTATTATCAAACGATGTTCTGCATTTATGATCCGTCGTATTGGATCCGCCATCTTGAATTCCCGAATTTTGACTGCAGATTCGTAATCAGCGACCCCGGAAACCCTCGAGTACCAACTTTTGCTACCATCAAACTACGTTTTGCATTTATCGTCGGCCATCTTGGATCCGCCATCTTGAATTTCCGAATTTTGAGTGCAGATTCGTAATCAGCGACCCCGAAAACCCCCGAGTGCCAACTTTTGCTACCATCAAACGACGTTTTGCATTTATCGTCGGCCATCTTAGATCCGCTATCTTGAATTCCCGAATTTTGAGTGCAGATTTGTAATCAGCGACCCCGGAAACCCTCGAGTACCAACTTTTGCTACCATCAAACGACGTTTTGCATTCATCGTCGGCCATCTTGGATCCGCCATCTTGAATTCCCGAATTTTGAGTGCAGATTTGTAATCAGCGACCCCGAAAACCCCCGAGTACCAACTTTTGCTATCATCAAACAACGTTTTGCATTTACGGTCCGCCATATTGAATCCGCCATCTTGGATTCTCGAATTTTGAGTGCAGATTTTTAATCAACGACCCCGAAAACCCCCGAGTACTAACTTTTTCTATCATCAAACAACATTTTGCATTTATGGTCCGCCATATTGAATTCTCAAATTTTGAGTGCAGATTCGTATTCAGCGACCCCGGAAACCCTCGAGTACAAAATTTCAAGCCAATTGCACGTTAAGAAAGATGTTTGCTTCAAACGGTTAAAACATTGAAATAAACCGAAAAGATGGGGTCGTACAAGAAAAAACTCTTCCAATCGTACCGATCGTAGGTAATGCAAAATGATTTTTTGTCAACCCGCCTACGAGAAACCGGCCGCGGTAACGTTCAATCTTTGAAATGGAAAGGCATGGTTTTTATTTTTTTCGAGCAATAACTGATTTCGAGATGAGTCCGGCAGGGAAAAAAATTCTCTAGTTCAACAATTACGGCGACTTGAAGTTTTCGGAAACACCCTAAACTACATACATACATACATTATAGTGGCGAATTTCGAGAGGCGTATTTGACTCTGTCGACCAATTTGATCAGTTATGTCCAAAAGATCTCGAAACTAGAAACTTGAAGCATCACGATGTTTTTTTTTATCTCGATACGTGCATTTTTCACACAGATACAGCGCTTCAAAAAACACAAAAAAATGAAGAAATTTCAAGCGGAAGAATCTAGCGGACCAATGGAGTTCCTGACATCCTCGAAGGCACGCTCGAAAGCAATATTATTCACTCGTAGTTTCAATACTATTCTGTATTAATTTTCTACTAATTTTGAAATATGAATGCGTCTTGTGTCCATCGATTACGTACTTGGCAGATTTGCATAACTTTTTCATGGGACCACATCGCTGTGTTTCCCTACACAGCAAAGAAATAACCATTCGAATCGGACTAGCCAGCATGTCGTAATTGGCGCAGGTACGTCTATATAAAAAAAAAAAACAATAAAAACACGCTCAGCAAAAAAAATTAAAAGAGCAGAAAAATTCCAAAATGTTTTCAGTGATTTTTACGAAATGTGTTGAGTAGTTAAGGCGGGATATGCATTTACAACGATAAAAAAATCGATTTCTTTTTTTTTTTCTTTAAGAGGTTAGGCCACTCTAGAGGCCGAAAAAATAGGCTTTTTGAGGAATTTTTTCAGAATAACTACAAAATAAATCGAGATTACAAAAAAGGGTGTTTATCATACATATCAGAGACTGTATACAATAATTTCTTTGAAGCGATTTATTTCAAAATGGCGGCTGTACAACGTTTATCTCAAAACTGCATTTTTTAAGCTGGCCGGACACATAACTCGGACAATTTTCAACCGATTCACTTGAAATGTTGAATATCTTGAAAAATACATTGTCTATGGAAGTAGGTAGGATTTTTTGTTATATCGCATAGTTCATGATTTAATAACACCAATGTTCCAATATCATTGGTGTTATTGAATGAAATTTCGTTGATTCAATTGTAAAATTGTTGGTGTAAATAATCGGATTTATTAGTCCAAACAAACGCTATTGACCTTAATAACATGATCAAATTGAAAGTTTTTTTCTCTTTCAAAAGATATATTGTTAGCCGAGAACAATACATTACTGAAACTATCTGAAAAATTATCACGAACAAATTATATAGTTTTGAATGCGTTTTTTGCAACGAGCAAAAAAAGCGTTTCAATTCATAACATGAATATTGTTGATTCAAGTACACAAGAAAAATTGAATTTCGCTCCATTGATTCCGATAAAATTTCTATTGAGTAAATATGTTATTTTATGTTTTTCATCATATCCGATATTGATTTTCAAGCACATTATTCGTTAAAATATTAATATGTAATTTCGATTGAAAAATATTAAGAAAATGTCTGAATTGGTTAAAAAATTATGCGAAAATAAAATGTGTTTCTTGCGCATTTGGTTAAAAAAATTCAATCAAATCATGGCCGAGCGCCGCCGAAATTATAGGTGTGGGGAAACTCGTAGTTCTCCGAGTAACCGCTAGAAGCCGCACGCGCGCTCGTTTCTCGTAAGCGTAGCGCGAACTGAAAATCTACTTAAACGCCGGAGAAACTCTAAAGAGCATCGCTTCTTGGGCTGTGGCTAAGATCAAAGTGTAGTATCTATTCTTATCAGTTGAATATCTGATATTCTCTCCATGGATATTCCATTGGATATATTATATTCTCTCCACTATCGTAGATGATCGTTCTAATGCTCACTTTTTATTTAAGATTTAAAACAAATTGAAAAACTTACGTCTCACGGCATATTCGTTTCGATGCAGTAAAGAAATAATTCATTCTATTGATTATATTTTTGTACGAAATAAAAAATGTTGTAGCAACCGCTTAATTATTTCATCCATACATCTACGGATTGTATATAGAATGATTTCAATAGAATATAATTTTATTTGAAGGATAATGTAGATATTCAGAGAACAGAAGAGATTTTCAAATAAAATAATATATTATTTGAATCAATCACATTTTCCAATATTTTATAGTATTGTAACAATCTCATAAATCGGTGGCACTCCGCGATCATAGTTATACAGTTGGTACTGTACAATTATACAATTTTGAATGCATTTTCTGCAACGAACACAAAAAGCATTTTAATTCATAACACGATTATTGTCGATTAGAGTACACAAGGCAAATTGAATTTCGCTCGTTTCATTCAGATAAAATTTCTATTGAGTGAATATGTTATTTTATTTTTTTCACCATATTCGATATTGGTTTTCAAGTACATTATTCGTTGAAATATTAATATTTTATTTTGATTGAAAAATATTAAGCAAATGTCTGAAATCGATATATCGGTAAGATTTTGTAACAATACTAGCGAAATCTAGTCCGTTTTATAAACCAGATTGTGTTATCTCTGCCTAGTGCAATGCCAATAAACACCAAACGACGGATGACATCCTTTCAGACAATCATGATAGTGATCTAAAGTTTTATATAAATGATATCCAGTTTTTTTAAACACTTCCATACCACACTGCACATGACTGCGCAAAACAAAACACTTGTTACTTGTGGATTCTGCAATCACGATTGACGAGTTGTGCTTGCGTTGCGTTGAATCAAAGAACATATATTACATGGAAGAACAGGTTCCGTGTTGATAATTGGCACGGAAAATGTGGTATATAATTTCGCCGGTAGGCTGCGCGGCGACGTATCGGTCCGCCACACACAATCAAAGAATATATATTCTTTGGATGATTCATCACGTTGATACAGCCAGCGCTTTAGGTGGCTGGGGTGATAACTAAGCATCATCCCAAGAAATTATGACAGCGCTCCCATAAGGCCTGTACTTAGTGTACTTCTATGTAATATATGTTCTTTGGTTCAATCGTTGATGTGTGATGGAGGCACAGATTATATAGATGATGTCCAATTTTGAGGTTAGTTTTTTCATACCAGTGACAGGGTAATTTTTCAATATGGCTAAAGTCACATACTCACAAATTGCTATGCCACCAGTGCCACCAAGTTGTCTGTCCAGTTGGCAGCATCGCTAGTGGGGAGTTTATATACATACACGGGTCGGAGCGGCCTTAGTTCCAATTTTGTCCACTTGAACAGATAAGTTGGTGGCAGTATAGTCATCGGCGACAACGGGGTCGGCGTTGCTATTGGAAAAAATAACGTTTTTTATACGTTTTCGGCACATGATACTTTATATCGATATATCGAAATACAACATATCGCCTGAAAATATCGATACATCGAACAAAAAATATCGCTATATCGAAATACAATATATCGCCTGAAAATATCGATACATCGAACAAAAAATATCGCTATATCGAAATACAATATATCGCCTGAAAATATCGATACATCGAACAAAAAATATCGATATATCGATACATCGATATTTTTCGCCAATCCTAATCTACGGATTGTATATAGAATGATTTCAATAGAATATGATTTTATTTCAAGGATAATGTAGATATTTAGAGAACAGAAGAGATTTTCAAATAAAATAATATATTATTTGAATCAATCACATTTTCCAATATTTTATCGTATTGTAACAATCTCATAAATGGGTGGCACTCCGCGAGCAGACATTTATTTGAATCAACCAATATATTTTTTTGATTCAATTGGTTTTTTTCTCAGTGTATATGGTACGGGTTAAATGCATTGATTTCGTGAATTAATGACTATTGTATTTAGCCGGTAAGGCCTGCAGAGTTATCGCGGACGTCATTTTTCATGTGTCTACTAAAGCACACAAAAAATCAATTTTTTTCTAATGAGAAGTTCGTGCCGTTTTGCTGCTACACACTCAAAGTGTGTAGTAGCAAGACGGCAACGCGTGTCCAGCGTGTGTCGTGCGTTACATCTACACACTTGGAACACGCGTCAAACACGCCGTATCGTTGCACATACGTGCGTCCCGAATCTGGGCACTCCCGAACAAATTTATCCACGGGGTACGCCATCGCGAACTCGTCAATTTTCCGCGGTAGATGCGCCGCGCATCGGACCAATCTCCCCCAGCCATCCAAGCTACATCCGCAGCGTGGTAGGAAAAAATAAATAAATAAAATTCCACTCTCGCGCGCGGGTATATATATATCTTTTTTTCTCGACCGATGCGCACCGCGCTGCGGCAAGAAAAAAACGAGAAAGAAAAAAGGTCCTTTTTTTGTCGAACGTACGGAAGAGAGCAAATAAAAGTGGCAGCGAGCGCGCGCGCGTGGAGGAATAAGAGGATGAAAGCGACGTCACACGTGCGTAACCGCAGTGGCGGCTGAACTCGCCTCGTTTCCGCCGAGTACTCGCTCTCCTACCCCGTTTTTTATTTTTCAATTTTCTCGCGACAGCGAAGAGACGCGCACGGCTACACACGCGGCGCAGCGGGACAATATTTAGGGACCGTTTGCTCGCGGGCATTCACCGTGTTTGCCATTCGCCCCGGCTAATTTACATTACCGTCGTACCTAATTTGCCAATTTGTTAACGAGCCCGCGAATTAACGCCACTCTTCGCGCGACTAGAATTTTTCACCAAAATTTGGCCGCCCGCCAGCTAATCTTTCGAAGTATTCGGCACACTGAGAAAAAAAAAACTAATTGAGTTGAAAAAATATATTGGTTGATTCAAATAAATGTCTGATCGCGGAGTGCCACCGGTATATGAGATTGTTACAATACTGTAAAATATTGGAAAAAGTGGTTGATTCAAATAATACATTATTTTATTTGAAAATCTCCTCTGTTCTCTGAATATCTACATTATCCTTCGAATAAAATTATATTCTACTGAAATCATTCCATATACAATCCGTAGATTAGGATTGGCGAAAAATATCGATGTATCGATATATCGATATTTTTTGTTCGATGTATCGATATTTTCAGGCGATATATTGTATTTCGATATAGCGATATTTTTTGTTCGATGTATCGATATTTTCAGGCGATATATTGTATTTCGATATATCGATATAAAATATCAAGTATCGAAAACGTATAAAAAACGATATTTTTTCCAATAGCAACGCCGACCCCGTTGTCGCCGCTGACTATACTGCCACCAACTTATCTGTTCAAGTGGACAAAATTGGAACTAAGGCCGCTCCGACCCGTGTATGTATATAAACCACGGTCTTACATACAGGTCTTGCAACTGAATCAAATATTGGTGGTGGGGGTGGTCGTCTTACTGTCGGCTCGTTAATTTCCTTGACCGCCGCTCGCATCGCTTCAATCAAATCATAGTCGAAACAGCGGAAGACGCAGGTGGCAACACAACCTCACTTAATCGGCTACTATAAAGTTTTACATAACCGTTATTAAAAAAATCACGTGTTTTTTTATGACGGTGATATCGTGCGGATTTTTACATAATAATGACGACTAATCCGTGTGCGGTTCCAACGTGTGATACTGGACGTCAGTTAGTAAAGGAAAAACGTTCGGTGTTTCGGGTTCCGTCGAATATCGAACGTCGTCAAAAATGGATCACTGCAATTCCAGGAATTTCTCAGCTCATGCCTTCGCAATTCGTGTGTGAGAAACATTTTCTCCAACGATACATTCTAAGAAAGTGGGTAAAACATGACTTAAACGGTCGAGTTATCGCAGAGGTAAGTTGATTTTATCTTTTTTTATTTATGTCTATTTACTTGTCTAGCCGCTATGACAAGTTCGCAGCGCCGCTCTTGTGGCTATAAGCCAAAGCTTATTGCCGACATTAAGCGTACCACCCCCACCACCTTCGTTGCAAGACCTGTATGTAAGACCGTGATATAAACTCTCCTCTAGCGATGCTGCCAACTGGACAGACAAGTTGGTGGCACTAGTGGCACAGCAATTTGCGAGTATGTGACTTTAGCCATGTTGAAAAATTACTCTGTGATTGGCACAAAAAAACTAACCTCAAACTTGGACATCATCTATATAATCTGTGCCTCAATCACACATCAACGATTCAACCAAAGAACGTATATTACATAGAAGTACACTAAGTACAGGCCTTATGGGAGCGCTGTCATGATTTCTTGGGATGATGCTTAGTTATCACCCCAGCCACCTAAAGCGCTGCCTGTGTCAATGTGCATGGATCATCCAAAGAATATATGTTCTTTGATTGCGCGTGGCACACCGATACGTCGCCGCGCAGTCTACCGGCGAAATTGTATACTACATTTTCCGTGCCAATTATCAACACGGAACCTGTTCTTCCATGTAATATATGTTCTTTGATTCAACGCAACGCAAGCACAACTCGTCAATCGTGATTGCAGAATCCACAAGTAAGAAGTGTTTTGTTTTGCGCGGTCATGTCCAGTGTGGTATGGAAGTGTTTAAAAAAACTAGATATCATTTATATAAAACTTAGGTCACTATCATGATTGTCTGAAAGGATTTCACCATCGTTTGGTGTTTATTGGTACTGCACTAGGCAGAGATACAATCTGGTTTATAAAACGGACTAGATTTCGCTAGTATTGCTACAAAATCTTACCGATATATCGATATATCGGCTTATTTATTTTTAACTTATCGATTTATTGTTTCGATATATCGATATTTAAAAAATATATCGATACTTTTCGGCCCTTTCGACAGCCCTAGTGGAGAGAATATCAGATATCCAATGGAAGATCCATGGAGAGAATTACAATGGATCTCACTTTTCTCTTAGCCACGGGCCAAGAAGCGATACTCTTTAGAGTTTTTCTCCGGCGTTTACGGGGCCACTTTGGAGCCACGAAAGAAGGTTATTTTCGCGATTTTTTAAAAGGATTTTATAAAAGATATGAATATAAAAGTTGTTGGGCGTGATAAATAAAGTCGTGAAATATATATTTTTTTAAATTTAATTTATTTTTATCCACTTTTAAGTACAAAAACTATAGTTTTACGTGACGCCTTAAAAATAGGTGGGCTAGGTAGCTCCATCACAACTTGGCAACGGCTTGACTGAAACAAAAAAAATCAAAGTCCTATTCAGTATGACACCAGCTACAAAATGACCCTCGGATATAAAGCTTTATCGAAAAATAAAAAAAAAGCAGATGAAAAACGAAAAAAGTAAAAATCGCGTTTTTTTTCGCAGTTGTTCGCCAAAAAAAAGTAAAAAATCAAAACTTCAAAACCATCGAGGGTCATCTTGTTGCGAATCATGTTTACAATATGTGGTTCAAATTCAAAGAGAATCGGTTTATTAGTATTAGGGATACGATGGAGCTGGATTTTGAAAACGTTTCGAGAAAAAGGCGTTTGAAGTTTATACTATGAAAAACTCTCACCTAAACTCAATCGCCAATTCCTGCACCGTACAAAACACAATATTTCCGTAAACAGGTAAAAAAATCGATTTTTTTTTATTTTCAATGTGGACTGGCCCCTTAAATAGATTTCCGGTGCGCGGTACGCTTACGAGAAACGAGCGCGCGTGCGGATTCTAGCGGTTACTCCGAGAACCACGGGTTTGCTCACACTTATAATTTCGGTGGCCCTCTGCCATGATTTGGTTGAATTTTTTCAACCAAATGCGTAAGAAACATTTTATTTTTGCATATTTTTCTAACCAATTCAGACATTTCCTTTATATCTTTCAATTAAAATAAAATATTAATATTTCAACGAATAACGTACTTGAAAATCAATATCGGATATGATGAAAAAAAAAAAAATAACACATTCACTCAATAGAAATTTTATCTAAATCAAACGAGCGAAATTCAATTTGCTTTGTGTACTCTAATCAACAATATTCGTGTTATGAATTGAAACGCTTTTTTTGTTCGTTGCAGAAAATGCACTCAAAACTGTATAATTTTGTAGATAGTTTCAATAATATATTGTTCTCGGCTAACAATATATCGTTTGAATGAAAAAAAAAAACTTTCAATTTTATCATGTTATTAAAGTCAATAGCGTTTTGTTTGGACTAATAAATCCGATTATTTACACCGACAATTTTACAATCGAATCAACGAAATTTCATTCAATATCACCAATGATATTGGACCAATCCCTGATGGAAATCCGCTTATTGGAATTCGACAAATAATGTTGAAATCTGTTAAAAAATGTCAGAAACTGTGAAAATGAATAGATTCTAACATAATTTGATGGAATCGTACACATTTAGATAGATTCTGTCGGAAATAATCTATGAAAATCGGACAGAACCTCACATATTATGTTAACTTTACGGAATGTCATAAAATCACAGAATTCGATACTTTCTGTCATCTTTTTGTCAGAAAATGTCATCTTTTAACAAAAAATGATAAAATTAATTTTCCATTTTTTGACATATTGTTGCATCGAAAAGAATGACAGAAAATGACAAAAAATGATAGAAAACGATAATTTTTATCATAATTTGTTGTCACATTTTTGTTGAATTCTGACAGATTTCAGCTGTCATTAAATCACAGAGTTTGATACTTTCTGTCATCTTTATGTCGGAAAATGTCATCTTTTAAGAAAAAATGATAAATAAGTTTTCCATTTTTTGACATATTGTTACATCGAAAAAAATGACAGAAAATGTCAAAAAATGATAGAAAACGATAATTTTTATCATAATTTGTTGTCACATTTTTGTTGAATTCTGACAGATTTCAGCTGTCATTAAATTACAGAATTTGATACTTTCTGTCATCTTTATGGAACTTAAGAGGGCTCAATAAGGAGCAAACAATATTCAACCGTAATAATTATATTTTCATCTATGTATTTTATCTGCGTCTCTGTATGTTGAATATTTTTTAAGATCTCAACAGTTGCCAAATATGTGTCACCAAATAAAAGTATTATTGAATATAAAGTCCCAAATTTCTTTCTTTCAGCATTTCCATTAAAATTTAGAAAATTATATGTAAATTCCATCAAATATTGACGAATTCTGACAATTTATTATCAGAATCGATAATTATATGTCAAAATTCATCAGAATATATCATATATTTATAATGCAAAATGTCAAAAGTTAACAAGTTCGGTCATTATATGACAAAAAATAAAAAAGTATGATATAATTTGACAGATTCGGTCATAATATTTCATGAATGTTAAAGAATTCCATTTCATTCTATTAAATAATGACATTTAATGACGAAAATTCACAAAAAATAAGAAAGAATGATATAATTTGACATATTCGGTCATAATATTTTATAAATGTTGAAGAATTCCATTATATTCCATAAAAAAATTACATTTAATGACGAAAATCTCACAAAAAATAAGAAAGAATGATATAATTCGACAGATTCGGTCATAATATTTTATAAATGTTGAAGAATTCCATTTTATTCCATCAAAAAATGACATTAAATGACGAAAATCTCATATAAAATGGAAAACTCTTACGACATTATATGACATATTATGTAAGATTCTGACAGAAATTACTGAATTATAACATTACTTTTCTGATAAAATATGACAGATTCTGTAAAGCATGTTCCAATTTCCGGTCAGAAATCATGAACTTCTCCACAGAAAATGTCAAATCTCGAAATAATATGACAGATTCTGTCGTATAAATGACATATTCTGACATTATTTCTCATTGAAAGTTGACGGAATATTATCAAATCTGACATTTTTTGTTAAAATCTGACGAATTCCAATAAGCGGATTTCTATCAGGGATGATTTTTGTTTTTCCAAGTGCAAAGAAACGACACGATGGGTCGTCATCGTCGCCGCCGTCGCGCGATTCGGTATTCCGTACGGATGCGTCGCTCTACCGCGAATTCGCGCTAGCCGTGGCGTCACCTCGTCAAGCGAGGTTTATTTCATTTCCAGAAACGAAAGGCAAACGCCGCTGTCACGCGTGCCTTTCCGCGAAATTATTTTTTCTTCTTCTTTTGTTTTTGGGGGAAAAAAAAGTGCGGGGAGCGCCATTGTTGGCGCCGTCACACTTGTTCTCCTCCGCGCCGTCGATCGCGCTGTGTCTTCTCGCCTCATAACCGTAAACGGCCTTACGATCGAATAATCTCGTTAGCATAATCGCGTCACGCGTCTACTCGTCCGCGATTGATGTGTGTATATACGCGTCTGAGAAGATCGAGTCCCTCGCGTTTACATTTATCTCCCCCTCTCTCTCTCTCTCTGTCTCCCTCGCCCCGTTCTGATTTTACGGCTGGTTTCACCCCTCGAGAGCACTCGACGCAGGAGCGCTCTCCGCGTGCGAGCTATTATTGCCGTTATCCCCCACGCCCGAGAAAATCATCTCGAAAATATTCATTCCGTTGTAACAATTGAATAATTCTTTCCGCAGCAGGCGCATCATAGCCGTGGCAGAGGGCGGCGAGCTGTCAAAATCGTTGCCCCTCGGCCCCCGCCGTACCGTCTTAACCCTACCGAAACCCCGCAATTTTCACAATTCGTTCCTACTCTCGCCGTATCGCGTGTACTCATGAATATACGCGTCTCCGTCTATGCTCTCGGATATCACGCTTTTTGATAAACACGACGAGGGTCGGAATTGACGACGGGCCTCGGGAAAGACTCCTTCTCCTTCCCCCGCACGCGACTATGGAAACGCGTTACACAGCGCTAGAGAATTCGCAACGCTTGTCATATTCCGCGCTTGACTTTTGCGCCTCGCGTGATCCTCGGGTTCCTCTCGACGTTTCGAGACAGGGAATAAGATGCGCGCACCCTTGAGAGCGATGAGAGCACCATTTGACGCTTCAAACGCCATCCCCCCCCCCCCCCCCCCGACGCCATCTCGGACAATGACAATTGTTTCGAAATATACTTAAGGTAAATGTCCCAATTATCGAACAGGTCCCAATTATTGAACACTATCTTGTATTTTTTTTTTTATTTCTCATGCACCTGCATGCATTTACTTATTTGTAAAAATTTCATTACATATATGGAACTTTTAGCTATCGAAATGTCACCTTACTTGTGCAAAAAGAGTTAGACGTTTCGTGGTAACTGCTCATCGTTTTTGCTAAGACGCGCCGCTTCATGCGTAAGGGCATCAAAAAATCAAAAACTGTCGCATCTCAAAAAGTATAGGCGTTTCACGTTCCTCGGAAAATTTCTTACAAATAACAATAAAAAATTTTTAAATTAATTATTGGTTAAAAAATACGGTGTTCGATCATTGGGACATAGAGAGTGCTCTGTGTCCCGATTATTGAACACTCGAATTGTCCAAGATGGCGTCATTAAACCCATCAAAACATCGAGACAGTTAACGTGTGACAGATCGTGTGAATCGGATTTATTCAAATAAAAAGTGTAAGTTCCTGAATAAACTTACCTTTATTCTTTTAATAATAACTCTAAGATCGTCAAATATGTTTTTTAATTGCATTTTCGTGCAATAAACATAAAAAGAAAAGTAAAAAGAGAATATAACCTAAATGTAACCTAAAAATACGAATGTACTGTTCAATATTGTTTGCTCTCCGATATTACAGGGAGCCAAGCTGCGACAAAATAAAAAAAACAGAACATAAAAACGAGGAAGCTGAAAATAAAAATAAAATAACGTTCGAGTTGAAAAGCAAAAATAAACCAACTACGAATGAACCAAAAACCCGTCAAAAGAGACTAAATATATATTTTTGTATTTTTACATGATTAATAAAAGATTATTTAAATGTTTGATTTTGCTTTTATTTCTTAATATTGTACCCAAAATAATATTTTCAGAACGGAAAAAGAATTCTCGAGAGTGTTCAATAACTGGGACATGCCTGTTCAATATTAGGGACATATGCACTTCCAGTGTTCAATAATTGGGACATTCGCATGCTTCACATTGTCATTATTTTTTTTTCATTTGAAATCATTTAAATATAATTTAAAGGGTGATTTTTCGAAAGTAAAAATATCAAAGTATCATTTGAACATGAAAGCGATGGTTTTTTCTCGATTGTATATTTTTTTTCTCACCGAATTCAATCCCCCAGATCCTTAGCTGTTCAATAATTGGGACATTTACCTTAAATCAATTTGCTTTTCAACGGAAACGACCAACGACGAAATTTCATTTCGTACAAAAATATAATCAATAGAATGAATGATTTCTTTACTACACCGAAACGAATATGCCACGAGACGTAAGTTTTTCAATTTGTTTTAAATCTCAAATAAAAAGTGAGCATTAGAATGATCATCCACGATAATAGTGGATGAGAATATCAGATATTCAAATGATAAGAACAGATACTACACTTTGATCTTAGCCACAGGCCAGCCCCCTGAAACTGATAGTTAAATGCTGTTCGCAAAATGTCCTTGCCGCACTGGGGCGCTAGTAGTCGTGTGACAGGCATGCATATATATGTATGTTGCGCCGGTGCTTCGAATATCTTACATGCGTGAAAGTCTATTGATATATTTGGAATGATTTTCCATTCTAATGATTTTCCATTTGAACACAATAAATAACGTCGCCATAACGATAACAGACGAAAGCCACGAAAGTATCGAATCGTTCAGCGCGTCGGCATATTTAGAGCCGAAGGCTGTCACACAACAGCCAACGCTGCTCAGTGGCGATTTCAAGAACTAAAAAGCCGGGACAAAACGCGTTTTCGTTTATCGTATAGGAATAGTAGGCCAGTGTCAGGGGGCTGCCACAGGTCAAGAAGCGATACTCTTTAGAGTTTCTCCGGCGGTTAAGTAGATTTTCGGTTCGCGCTACGCTTACGAGAAACGAGCGCGTGTGCGGCTTCTAGCGGTTACTCCGAAAACTACGGTTTTCCTCACACCTATAATTTCGGTGGCGCTCGGCCATGATTTGGTTGAATTTTTTCAACCAAATACGCAACAAATTTTATTTTCGCATAATTTTTCAACCAATTCGTACATTTGCTTAATATTTTTCAATCAAAATAAAATATTAATATTTCAATGTATAATATACTTGAAAATCAATATCGGATGTGGTGAAAAAAATTACATATTTACTCAATAGAAATGTTATCTGAATCAAACGAGCGAAATTCAATTTTTCATGTGTACTCGAATCAAAAATATTCATGTTATGAATTGAAACGCTTTTTTTGTTCATTGCAGAAAATGCATTCAAAACTATATAATTTGTTCGCGATAATTTTTCGGATAGTTTCAATATCATATTGTTCTCGGGTAACAATATATATTTTAAGGGGAGATATACACGTAGGAGCCGGAAAAAAGGTCATTTTTGTGAATTTTTTCAAGGAAAACTATTTGAAATTTCGGATTGGGGTTTTAATTATCTGAAAGTATATACATTCAAAAATATGTTTAATTTTCTTTATTTAAAAACATCAAAAATATACAAGGACATTGTATGGTCCTTGGAGCGTCGTAAAAAAATCTGCATTTACGGTACCCACTGGCGTTTCTTAAAAAATCATCTGGAAAAAAAAACCAAAAAGATTATTAAATTAGATACTATAATCTAGTACTCGTCGTAGCCGATTTTGAAAATATCGATTTATGACAAAATGGCGGACGTTTGAACATAAATAGTCATTTTTGGGCCAAAAATTATTTATTATTTTGCCTATAAAACAAAAACTAACGGAAAAAAAATTATATGATAAGTACTAGATAACGGTGTATGGAATAACCACAAAAAACCTCAAGGCAATCGGTTAATTGGTTTTCGAGAAATTTTGGGTAAATTTTCAAAAGCTTTTTCTCAAAACCACGTTTTTCAAATACGTGGTTTTGAGAAAAAGCTTTTGAAAATTTGGGAATGAATAAATCATGAAATTTGTCAACTGACATGGAATCATCGATACCAGGCCCATAGTGTAGGTCTTCTACGGTCGACGGAATGTTCATAGTTTCTAAATCCTCGACCTCGACCATCTAGGTGTATATCTCCCGTTAAATGAAGAAAAAAAACATTCAATTTTATCATGTTATTAACCCCTTCGTTGAATTCGACAAAAAGTGCCCAAAATGGCAGGAAAATTTGTTTATCCTGAAAACTTGTACTCTGGAGTTTTTGAGGATGCTGATTACGAATCTAAACTCAAAATTCAGGAATTCACAATGACGAACGAATATGGCGAATGAAAATACAAATAATACAGATTGATTTAGATGAAACTCGGTACTCATAGGTTGTGTAGGTGTCTAATTATGAGCTGTTTTTTGTACTTTCGTCCGCCATATTAGATCCGCTATTAAAAAGTTTTTAATTTTGTGCTCAGATTCGTAATAAGCTACCTCGAAAATCCCCGAGTACCAATTTTTATCTAAATCGAGTAAAATTTTCAATTTCGGTCCGTCATTCTAGCGCCGCCATTTTGAATTTTCAAATTTAACGTTCAGATTCGTAATAAGCGACCTCAAAAATCCCGGAGAACTAATTTTCATCTAAATCGAGTAGTTTTTTATTTATTTTTGTCCGCCATATTGAATTTCCAAATTTTGACTTCAAATTCGGATTCAGCGAGCCCAAAAACCCCCGAGTGAGGCTCCGATTTCTAATCAGAGCAAGTTAAATAGGGAAATAAAGGTTGACGCACTATTGCGTCATTGCCAACGAAAGGGTTAAAGTCAATAGCGTTTTGTTTGGACTAATAAATCCGATTATTTGCACCAACAATTTTACAATTGAATCAACGAAATTTCATTCAATGGCACCAATGATATTGGATCAATGATTTTTTTTTCTCAGTGCATCGAAACCGGCTTCTTTTTGTTATTCCCCTGGCCTCCCGAGATTGCCTCGTCTCGCTTTCACGAGCTTGGAATCTCGCTCGCCACTCCCCAAACGTCAAAATATGACAGCTAGCCCGGGACAGCACTTTCGGGTTTTAGACGAGGGGTAGCCGGCCAGCAGCAGGGAGTCGCGGCAAACCGTTCTAATTGAAACAAACTCTCGCGTGGGGCGCGAGATTATTCCCTCTGCTCTCAACCATTTATTCCCGTACCTCTCCCCGAGACTTTTAACTCTTTTATTATTATTATTAACGAGGGGACGCGTGCTCGTTCCAACGTTTCTACGCTCCCCACCCTCGTAACGATCCTCACTCTTCGTCACTTATCGGCAGCCTTTCGAAGAGAATCGCGTTCGACGCGGAGCTCTGGAGTTTGAAAAAAAAAAGACAAACCATCAGAGCATCATTGTCGCACACATACAACCCTCGTAAATTTCCTTCCGAAAGTCTCCTAGACGGAGATTTTTCGAGGCGAAGATCGCACTTGTTGCGCGATTCACCTTACCGAGCGTCGATAAAGACGGGAACCTGGAAATTATTTGTGTCGCGAAGCGGGAATAATACTCGGTTGGTACATTGAGAAAAAAACCAGTTGTATCATAAAAATATATCGGTTAAGACGGAATGACACCTCATCGCGGTCGGTATGGTAGAACAATTGTAGATACCCAAAAATCTCTGAAACGGCTCTTCAGATCCCGTCGAAACTTTGCCAAACGACGTTAAATAGATAGGCGAAGAGCTGTCTGCCCCTGAAATTTTCTGAATTTGAGAAAAAAAATGCAGATTGGCTTATCATGAGCCAATCTAGTTTTTTCTCAATTTCAGAAAACTTGAGGGGCAGACAGCTCTTCGTCTATCTATTTAACGTCGTTTGACAAAGTTTCGACGGGATCTGAAGAGCCGTTTCAGAGATTTTTGGGTATCTACAATTGTTCTACCATACCGACCGCAATGAGGTGTCATTCCGTCTTAATTCAAATAAATGCCTGATCGCGGAGTGCCACCGATATATGAGATTGTTACAATACTATAAAATATTGGAAAATGTGATTGAATCAAATAACATATTGTTTTATTTGAAAATCTCTTCTGTTCTCTGAATATCTACATGATCCTTCAAATAAAATTATATTCTATTGTAATCATTCTATGTACAATCCGTAGATGTATGGATGAAATAATGAAGTAGTTGCTATACATTTTTTTCGTACAAAAGTATAATCAATAGAACGAATTATTTCCTTACTACATCGAAACGAATATGCCATGAGACGTAAGTTTTTCAATTTGTTTTAAATCTTAAATAAAAAGTGAGCATTAGAATGATCACCCACGATAATGGTGGAGAAAATATCAGATATCGAATGGAATATCCATGGAGAGAATATCAGATATTCAACTGGTAAGAACCAGCCCCCTGACACTGGCCTACTATTCCTATACGATAAACGGAAACGCGTTTTGTCCCGGCTTTTTAATTCTTGAAATCGCCACTGCCTAGCGTTGGCTGTTGTGTGACAGCCTTCGGCTCTAAATACTCCGATCAGCTGAACGAGTCGATACTTTCGTGGCTTTCGCCTGTTATCGTTATGGCGACGTAATTTATTGTCTTCGAATGGAAAATCATTAGAACGGAAAATCATACCAAATATATCACTAGACTTTTATTCATGTAAGATATTCGAAACACCGGCGCAACATACATATATATGCGTGCCTGTCACACGACTACTAGCGCCACAGTGCGGCAAGGACATTTTGCGAACAGCATTTATCTACCAGTGTCAGGGGGCTGGTAAGAACAGATACTACACTTTGATCTTAGCCACAGGCCAAGAAGCGATACTCCTTAGAGTTTCTCCAGCGTTTAAGGGAGACTTTGTCCTTGAAATTTTCAAAAAGATGTTAGCGACTCAACATGAGCAGCCAAAAGAAGAGGAGGGATGCCTCTATGGACCAGGCATTGCCGATTAGCGGTAATTAGAAACACATTTGTGTAAACACATTACAAAACTTTAAACGCGTTTTTCTCGAAAACACGTTTTTAAAAATGGCTGACATTCTCCTAACAGCTGTAATTAACATATCGACCTGAAATTTGGAGAGCATACTCAGAAAATATGTCTTCACGGAATGACGGATCGTTTTTTCGATAGATACATTTTTGCATTTATTATTTATCTTTTTATGCGAAAAAAAACGCGAAAATTCGATTTTTTTTAAATTACCGCCATTTTCCGAAATTTGTACTAAACGAAAAACCCATCCGTCATTCCATGACCAAACCCTGATGGAAATCCGCTTATTGGAATTCGACAAATAATGTTGAAATCTGTTAAAAAATGTCAGAAACTGTGAAAATGAATAGATTCTAACATAATTTGATGGAATCGTACATATTTTGATAGATTCTGTCGGAAATAATCTATGAAAATCGGACAGAACCTCACATATTATGTTAACTTTACGGAATGTCATAAAATCACAGAATTCGATACTTTCTGTCATCTTTTTGTCAGAAAATGTCATCTTTTAACAAAAAATGATAAAATTAATTTTCCATTTTTTGACATATTGTTGCATCGAAGAAAATGACAGAAAATGTCAAAAAATGATAGAAAACGATAATTTTTATCATAATTTGTTGTCACATTTTTGTTGAATTCTGACAGATTTCAGCTGTCATTAAATTACAGAATTTGATACTTTCTGTCATCTTTATGGAACTTAAGAGGGCTCAATAATGAGCAAACAATATTCAACCGTACTGATTTTATTTTCATCTATGTATTTTATCTGCGTCTCTGTATGTTGAATATTTTTTAAGATCTCAACAGTTGCCAAATATGTGTCACCAAATAAAAGTATTATTGAATATGAAGTCCCAAATTTCTTTCTTTCAGCATTTCCATTAAAATTTAGAAAATTATATGTAAATTCCATCAAATATTGACGAATTCTGACAATTTATTATCAGAATCGATAATTAAATGTCAAAATTCATCAGAATATATCATATATTTATAATGCAAAATGTCAAAAGTTAACAAGTTCGGTCATTATATGACAAAAAATAAAAAAGAATGATATAATTTGACAGATTCGGTCATAATATTTCATGAATGTTAAAGAATTCCATTTCATTCCATTAAATAATGACATTTAATGACGAAAATCTCACAAAAAATAAGAAAGAATGATATAATTTGACATATTCGATCATAATATTTTATAAATGTTGAAGAATTCCATTATATTCCATAAAAAATGGCATTTAATGACGAAAATCTCACAAAAAATAAGAAAGAATGATATAATTCGACAGATTCGGTCATAATATTTCATAAATGTTGAAGAATTCCATTTTATTCCATCAAAAAATGACATTAAATGACGAAAATCTCACATAAAATGGAAAACTCTTACGACATTATATGACATATTATGTAAGATTCTGACAGAAATTACTGAATTATAACATTACTTTTCCGATAAAATATGACAGATTCTGTAAAGCATGTTCCAATTTCCGGTCAGAAATCATGAACTTCTCACAGAAAATGTCAAATCTCGAAATAATATGACAGATTCTGTCGTATAAATGACATTCTGACATTATTTCTCATTGAAAGTTGACGGAATATTATCAAATCTGACATTTTTTGTTAAAATCTGACGAATTCCAATAAGCGGATTTCTATCAGGGAAGGGTCACAGATTGATAATTTGCTTTGAGTTTGTGTTTCAGATCAAAAAAGAGAGTGATGTCAGCCGTTTACCTCCCGCGATTTGAGGACCTGTTTTCGCGAGCTGCATCGGCCGCCATTTTGGTTTAAAAAAAAACATTTTTTAACGTTCTGTATATCATGAATAAAAGCAAGAAAAAAACCGCACTCAAAAAGCTTTACTCGTTTCCTTTAAAAAAAATGAAATGTGAACACCTGAAATATGGCACTCCAAGGACAGTCTCCCTTAAACATTTTCTTGAAGTACGATGTTTCGAAAATATTCCCCGAAAATTGTAGATGTTCGCTTCGCGCTACGCTTACGAGAAACGAGCGCGCGTACGGCTTCTAGCGGTTACTCCGAGAACTACGGGTTTCCTCACACCTATAATTTCGGAGGCGCTCGGCCACGATTTGGTTGCATTTTTTCAATCAAATGCGCAACAAATTTTATTTTCGCATGTTTTAACCAATTCAGACATTTGCTTAATATTTTCAAATCAAAATAAAATGTTAATATTATAACTAATAATGTACTTGAAAATCAATATCGGATATGATGAAAAAAATAAAATAACACATTTACTCAATAGA
The DNA here is from genome assembly GCA_964007375.1 of Ophion obscuratus. Taxonomy (NCBI): domain Eukaryota; kingdom Metazoa; phylum Arthropoda; class Insecta; order Hymenoptera; family Ichneumonidae; genus Ophion; species Ophion obscuratus. The sequence continues at coordinate 24,800,630 of OZ023324.1, forward strand.
AATTTTATCCGAATCAAACGAGCGAAATTCAATTTTTCTTGTGTACTCGAATCAACAATATTCATGTTATGAATTGAAACGCTTTTTTTGCTCGTTGCAGAAAATGTATTCATAACTATATAATTTTTTAGACAGTTTCAATAATATATTGTCCTCGTCTAACAATATATCTTCTGAATGAAAGGAAACTTTCAATTTTATCATGTTATTAAAGTCAATAGCGTTTTGTTTGGACTAATAAATCCGTTTAAATACACCGAAAATTTTACAATCGAATCAACGAGATTCAACAACACCAATGATATTGGATCAATGATTTTTTCTTCTCAATGTACGACTGAGAGACACATCACACACAAAGGGAGAGGCATAATTTATTGATCCTGTACAAGCGTATGTGGCGAAATTGTCATATCTTATTTTTCGCAACTACGCGGAGGGCTGCTCGCTCTTGACCGTCTTGACGCTGGGTTTGCGCAGGTGGTGGTAATTCGGCAAAACTCTTATCAGAAAATCCAGTTGGCCGACTTGAGGCTAAAAAGAGAGTAGTTAGGGTAAAGAAATTAATCTCGCCGGACGCTTTGATCATTTTCAAGTGAAAAGTTTGTTCCGCGCTCGCCCTTACGTAAGGTTTGTCGTTCATTTCCCTGCGCTGACAGCGAGCGCCGTAGACGACAGTGTTCTCGGGTACGACGTCCGCCTCGAGTACGGAGCAAGCCGCGCCGACGACGCAACCGTTGGTCAATTGGACGGCCCGACCGAGCGTAGCTGTAGGAAAAAAAACACACACACAAGTGCAAACAGTTAACGGCGGGGTAAAGTTAATTCGGCGAAAAAAAGGCATGTTTTTAAGATTTTTTTTTGGGCGTAACGAATAGTGTTCGTTTACTGAAAAATTTACATATAATAAAGTAACATTTGAACAACATTCTCCTAAATTTGCATTGCAAAATATTCAAAATTGAGCGAGTGAAAATTAAACCCCGGAGGCGCCTCGAAAAAAAGTTGGTTTGCGGTGTGCACCATAACTCGCAACAGAATCATTTGAAACAAAAAAATCAAAATGCATTTGTTAAAGGAGATGTTTCTCGAGGTAATGACGGGAGGATTTTTTTTTTCGATTTTTCGATTTTTCGTAGCACTTGGGAGCCAAAAACCCGATTTTCGCTAAAAAAATCGGCTAATTTGTTGTTGAAAAATTAGTAATTATTATAAAAAACAAAAAAGCTCTCGACAATACCTGGTGAATTATGTGAAGAAGTACTGTGCAAAATTTCAAAGCGATTGGTCCAGTAGATTTTGAGTTATCGTGCACACGGACTTCAAATATGACAAGTCTCAGAAAAACGGTTTGAAAAACGCAGAAGAGAAGAGAACGGCATGGAGCAATAGACGCTCAAATACTCATAACTTTGTCAATTTTACTCCGATCGACTTCAAATTTTAACACAATATTCTTTATATATTATGCATTCATTTTAAAATTTTTTTAAAAATGAGAAAAAAAATTTGCATCCTTTACCCCGCCCTTAAGGGGAGGGTAGGGGTTTGCGCTTTTGAAAAATCGATTTTTTTTGTCTTTTTTCATATTAAACATTTCACGAATATAATCCCAAAATTTTAAGTCAATCGGAGCAAAACTCGAAGTTATTGACTATTTAGTCCCGCTCCTCTAACACAGGAGCTCCGACTTCTCTAAACTTCAAATGCATTTTTCTCGAAACCACTTTTTCAAAGTCCGTGTTCATTGCCAATTGAAAACTACATGACCGGTTTATTTCAAACTTGGTACGCACTTTCTACATATAAAATAAGGTAAATGTCCCAATTATTGAACAGGTCCCAATTATTGAACACTATCTTGTATTTTTATTATTTATCATTCACCTGCATGCATTTACGTATTTATAAAAATTTCATTACATATATGGAACTTTTAGCTATCGAAATGTTACCTTACTTGTGCAAAAAAAGCTTTAATTGACAGAGCAAAAATTATTTAATCAGCAACGGTGACCCGATTTGACGTATCGTGGTAACTGCTTATCGTTTTTGCTAAGACGCGCCGCTTCATGCGTAAGGGCATACAAAATTCAAAAACTGTCGCATATCAAAAAGTAAAGGCGTTTCAGGTTCCTCAGAAAATTTCTTACAAATAACAATTTTTATGAAATTTTTTTATTTAATTATTTGTTTAAAAATACGGTGTTCGATCATTGGGACATAGAAAATGCAGTGTGTCCCAATTATTGAACACTCAAATTCTCCAAGATGGCGTCATTAAACCCATCAAAACATCGAGACAGTTAACGTGTGACAGATCGTGTGAATCGGATTTATTCAAACAAAAACTGTAAGTTCCTGAATAAACTTACCTTTATTCTTTTAATAATAACTCTAAGATCGTCAAATATATTTTTTATTTGTATTTTCGTGCAATAAACATAAAAAGGAAAGTAAAAAGAGAATATAACCTAAATGTAACTTAAAAATACGAATGTACTGTTCATTATTTTTTGCTCTCCGATATTTCAGGGAACCAAACTGCGACAAAATCAAACAAACACAGAACATAAAAACGAGGAAGCTGAAAATAAAAATAAAATGAAGTTCGAGTCGAAAAGCAAAAATAAACCAAATGCGAATGAACCAAAAACCTGTCAAAAGAGTCTATATATATATTTTTGTATTTTTACATGATCAACAAAAGATTATTTAAGTGTTTCATTTTGCTTTTATCTCTTAATATTATACCCGAAATAATATTTTCAGAACGAAAAGAGAATTCTCGAGAGTGTTCAATAACTGGGACATGCCTGTTCAATATTAGGGACACAGGCACTTCCAGTGTTCAATAATTGGGACATTTGCATGCTTCACATTGTTATCCTTTTTTTTAATTTGAAATCATTTAAAAATACTTTAAAGGGTGATTTTTCGAAAGTAAAAATATCAAAGTATCATTTGAACCTGAAAGCGATGGTTTTTTCTTGATTTTATGTTTTTTTCTCACCGAATTCAATCCCCCAGATCCTTAGCTGTTCAATAATTGGGACATTTACCTTACCTCCCCTCAACGGTTAGTTTCAGATTTTTTTCTACATCGAGAGGGTTTTCCACCCCCAAAATGGCGGAATTTTTCGTGAAAAATAGCACTTTTCGCTTTACACGACCACCAAAAATTTAGAAATGAAAAAAAAATTATCAAAGACCGTCGAATCGTGTTTTTCCAAAGGCGTTCTTGGAAAAGCTTTGTCACGGGCTTGTTCGTGGATATTTTGGAACAATGTACAAAAGGTTTCAATTAATGTACTCTATCCATATAGATGAAGAAAAAAAATCCCTCCCGTTAAGGTGAGAGTGGTGGAATCGTTCGGTTCCTCGCTCGTGCGAACCTTTAGTCTCGAGCACGTTGTTGTCGCCGACTCGGAGGGCTTCGCAGGTCGAGTCGGTCTCGAAAACGTTGTAATTTCCGATGCGCTGCGTCCCATCGGGCGCGTACTCGGCTCGCGATCGATTTATAATCGTTGCCATCTCCTCGATGATGTTGCCCTCACCGATGACGATCGGACCGGCCTCCGCGATAATACTCGCTCGCGGATGAACGACCGTTTTAGTCCCGATCGTTATGTCCCCCTTGAGAATACTCTCGTCGCATATGACAGCACCGGCGGCTATTTTCAAGCTGCAAAAACAAACTCACGTTTAACCTCAAAAAGTCGATTCGCGCGCGAAACTACTCTCCCGCGAGAGAGTCTTATCCCAGCCGTGTGTGCTCTCCAGGAACCAACGCCGCCGCGTTCTCTGTCCGGTACTCACTTCGAACGGCGAGCGACGTTTCCGCCCGGCGAATAAATATCCGTCGACATTGTTGTTTCGTCCTGTTGTTGACGCGAGCCTCATCCACTCGCGCAACCCGAAAACCTCCGCTTCTCCCCGCAGCGCGATGACTTTACCTCCGACTGTGCGCGCGCATCGGAGGAAGCGACGAATCGACTTTACCCGAAGACACCCGAACGGTGCGCGCGCACCGACTCTGCCTGCAAAAGTTTCGTGCCAAACCATTTTCTCCACGCTTTTCTTTTTCGTTTTGTTTTTTTCCCTATTTCCCATTTGTCGAAAGAATCGTGACGATCGCAAACCGTTTATGTGCCACACGACGAAGGAAAGAAATTCGCAAGACGCTCAGTCGCGACCAGGCATCTTTGCACCGCGAGCTAAATTTCTTTATTAGTTTGCTCCCTGTATCTCACTATCTTTTGAGGCGAGCCGAGCAACATTATCGAAGGATTCGCGGGGAATGTTTTACGATGTGGCAATTGCACGGAAAAAAAAGAGCGTGAGATAAGGCTCAAGCGTTTTATCGTTTGGCAAACGACACGTTTGTTGAAAGGCGGGCGGGGGCGTAGGAAGATACGCGGAAGCGCACGGTTATAAATTTTCACGCGCTTTTTCCGTTGTACCGCGTATGGAAAGCCTCTCGTCGCAACGCTGTAGCAGCGAAAAGATCGGCGAGGCGGCGAGGGCATCAGCAGCCACAAGAAGTCTCACCGACCGCGTACCTGCCTTACACAATTCAACGTATATACGCGCGCGGTATTATTCCGCGACGGAACAAAAAAAAATAATATAACGGTGCGTCACTGAAACACACACCCGAGTAGTCGAATCATCGTCGTCCTCGACGCTCTTTTTCTTCTTTTTTTTCCCTCCTATTGTACACGTTGGTGCGTCGCTCCTACACACACATGCGCGACAAGCTATAGTACAATGGTCTATTTTTTATTCTTATTTTGCAAGTTTCGCACGTAACGAGCGTATGTGGGACGACGTTCTAGGAAAAAAAAAATCAACTTCAAACATTTTTCGCCTCGCCGCGTACTCGGGCTGGCGTTGAAGAAATTTATCCTCGGAGGGTTTTCTCGTTTCGGGGGCAAGGCAGCAGCAACGAGGCGTTATCTCTCGAAACGAGGCAACCTTCTTTCGTCGCGATATCCCCTTCGTCATTTTCTAGAACAAATTTTTGATGGAATCTAAACGATCGGCGGGGCTCAGTCGCCTCGTTATCTCGTTAATTAAACATCGCGGAGCTGCTCTCTCTCTCTCTCGTTCTCTCTCGGCCACACGTGGGTTTTAGCTTTTATCGGGTTATCGCTCTCGACATCGCGTCCTCACGCGCGCGCGATGTATCCCTCCGTGTCGAAATATCGGTCCTTCGCGAAACCTCGCTTCTACCGATTCGCGCGTGTACGCGGCTGCAGCCAGCAACGTTCTCTTCTTCGTTGAAAGTAAATGCGGCTTCCGCAGCGTTGAACCGGGCGGTGTCCACAAAGAGAGCAACTCCATGACAGTGTCTATTTTACCATACTGTCGATGGATAGCTCTCTTCATCGCACACGCTCCTCTTTTCGCTTGCCTTCTCCTTCGCGACTCTTCCCGTTCGTGTCCATCCTCCTCGAGTTGCCTCCCGTGACTCCCGTACGAACCCTCGAGCAGAGACGAGCCGAGAGAAGTAACGAACAAAAAATGCTCCTCCCCCGCCCCGCCAGCGACTCTTTACGTAAGAAAACGCGGAGGAGAAGCGCGCGCCTCGTTAAATTCGTTCCAACGCCGTACTCTCGATTATCGAGGTGCTCCTAATGTCTGTACAAACCGCGACGGGCAGAGGGGGCGAGACGGCGGGCGAACAGAAGAATAAGATGGGCTAAGAGCCGCGCGCGTACCTTGCTCGAGAATCGTCTATACGGGATCGGCCCTCCCCGCGTCTCTCTCGAAACCCCTTCGATACGTATCGCGCTGTTTGTTCAGATGATATTTTCACCTGTTGCTGCGCGACAACTGCTCAAATAGAACGAAAATGGGGCTACGCGTGTCTCGAATCGCCGCCGTGGCATATTATTGTGTACCCCCCCGCCGCTTTATTCCCGACTCTCGTATTATCAACGTGAAAAAGGCTGTCGCGACATTGGATCAAAGAAAGAAATTGAAGGAAAAGGCGACAAAAGAATAAGGATTACTCGGTGGCGCGTTAATTTTGGCGGGAGGGGGCTGGAAAAAGAGTAACCGGTTCGTTGCCCTCAGACGTTTCGTTTTTCTTTCTTTTTTACCCCGATCGCGTTTGTTTAC